>WBMZ01014681.1:0-60097 GCA_013400975.1 Atrichornis clamosus
GAGAGGGAGCGAGCGCGGCGGCGGCGCGGGCGGATGACAGCGGTAACCCGGCAACGGGGCCTGCCCCGCCCCGGTTCTGGCGCGGGGCGATGATGCCGAGAGCGGGCGAGGCGGGGCCGCGCAGGTCCCGCCGCGGCCGCGCGGTTCAGTCCGGGACAAGGGGGCGGCCCCGCTGCCGACCCGCCCTTTCCCGCCATGGGAACGAGCGGTGCAGGGGCGATCCCGGCGCGCGCCGCTGCGTGCCCGGCCGCCGCTCGGTTGGTTCAGGGACCGGCGATGGGAAGCGCTGGTCACGCTTGGTGCTTCCAGAGACTGGGGCTCACCTCTCCCCAGCAGCACTTTGTCTTCCGGGCTCCCTCACAACTCAGTCGGGCTCCCTGCGAACCCGGTAACGGGACTGATGGTTACCCCTTCCCTGCTCTCCTAAGGATGAATCAAGTATTAATTCCAGGAGCCTTTCACAGAATTACAGAATCAATTCGGTTGGAAAAGACCCCTGAGATCCTCGAGTCCAACCTATGACTGAACACCACCACGTCAGCTAGACCATGGCACTGAGTGACACATCCAGTCATTCCTTAAAGACCTGTAGTGACCCCACCATCTCCCTGAGCAGCCCATTCCAGTGTCAAATCTCCCCCTCTGTCAAGAAATTCCTCCTAATGTCCAACCTAAACCTCCCCTTGTGCTTAAGGCTATGTCCTCTCATCACTGGTTGCCTGGGGGAAGAGGCTGACCCTCACTTGGCTACAGCCTCCTTTCAGGCAGTTGAGAGCAATAAAGTCACCCCTGAGCCTCCTTTTCTCCAGGCTAAACAACCCCAGCTCCCTCAGCTGCTCATCACAGGACCTGCGCTCCACTTTATTATAGAGTTGTGGCTTACACGAGAGCCCCACCAGGGCTCCTTTGGTACGCAATGCTGCTCAACAAACAACAAGGTAAAAATGGAATACTTAATTGCCGATCATTAAGTGTGTGGGATGGCTGAACACAGCACTCAGCCTGTGCGCTGAGAAAAACTTAGGCCCAAGTTTTAAATAAAGAAGGTGGTATTTGACTCTGTTACCATCATAAAACACACAAGAACAAAATTAAGATTATTCATGTAACTTGGGTCTGGCATTTCCTTCCTTTTGAGTACTAATCTTTGCCATGTTAGTGTATCCCCAGGCAGACAGGAGCTGCTCTGCCCAGACCTCACGCCAGCTCTGGGCCACAGGTTGTTTGACTAAACTGAAAGCCTTCCAGCTGCCAACTAAGCTTTTTCCTATCTGCTATTCAGTTTTAATTCTGCCTCTTATTCTCTATCATCTTCTGCTTGGTGTTTCTTTACCCTTTCCTGTTACCTTGTTTACCCTTTCCTGTTACCCTGATTTTTCTCTTTCGGTGTACTGAAAACAGATGTTTGAGCTCACCTGAGTTTCCCGACCTCTCCCTTGTCCCCATTGGGACAACATAGCAGAGGAGCACTCTCACTCTTGAGAGCTACAGGCAGGTCCCTTCCTCACTAGCTGAACTTCCACACATCCATAACTGCCTATCTTATGTTTTTCATCACAAATTGGTAAGGGGTGCTTTTTCAGACAGCAGCCTCCTTCACTAGCGAGCCCTGCTTCCCCACACAACATCACTCACCTTTTTCACAGAATGAAAAAGCATCCCTGTAATAACCATATAGCTAAATATAAAATCATTATAAATATATAATCAGGTAATTAAACATTTTATTCCTGGAACAGGCAGGAATTAAGTCTGCATGAATAATATTTTCATGTTGGCAAGGTTTTTTCCCACCTAAGTTTGCGAAAACAGACGTGCATTTTTTGCCCTCTATAAAGGAGATACCAACACTAAAATTTCTGTACCTACAGTGTGGATCTCTGCCCCTTGAGCTAAGAGAAAAGAGATGTCTCCCCTCAGACCCTATCCGTGTCAAGGGGTTACTGGTTGGATCTATTGCAGTATTATTCAGCTATTCCAGTTGAATAATAAATTCACACACAGGTCAAACATATCTGGGACACTAATACTGAGTACATATTATTTGTGAGTGAAGGAAAACGTTAGCTGTCTAATCAGCATAGATCACTGACAATGGCAGATGCATCACTCAAGAAACAGAAAAGCACTACTCTGCCAGCACTAATGATAGTGCTGAGACTGGCTGTGGATTTAATGAAAATATTACGATTTTTTTATTAGTTACAGATTAAAATGGTTCAGCGCATAGTCTTTAATGGAAATATGGTCATGATTGACTGTACTTCAAACAGTAGGGATAAAAATAGGAATTGTACTGCAGATCAATGCATTGGCAGAACTAATCACACTGTCATATACCAGACTTGAATGCCACCACACAGACAGTTTCAATAAAACTTATTTTAAAAATAAAACACAGAACAGTTTTAAGTGGAACTGTATTGTTTGCAACATACAATCCAGCGAGAATGCAAAAAAACCTTACCAGAGGTTACTACTGTGCATGAAATCATGATAGAGGAAGAGAAAAACTGTGGCTTTTAAGCACTCTGCCTAGAGGCTGAAGGGATACCTGCTGTCTGTCTTGATGCATTTTCTTCCCATGGTGTTCTTAATCTTGATAGACTACCACCTGTATCAGCAGTTGGTATTAGCCTTAATGGCAAGACTGCAATCTATCAACAACCTTGGTAACTGAAAAGATTCCATGCTAAAAGGCTTAGAAAAATTCGATGATTATTTGAAAATGAGAGTTATCCAGGAGAGAGAAGGCATATGCATGAGTAGCAAATCTGCTGTGGAATTGTTATTATAGAGGAAAGCTGACCCTGTGTCATACTATGCAATCTTTAAAATGCCATAAATAATAAGGTGAAATAACCAAATGAAAGGAGCACATTCAAATACTAAACCATCATTTAAAAAATCTGCTTAATTTGCCCATATTTCTGTTTTTATCAGGCGTCTATGATAAATTTTGCAAGCTGTTTGCAGATAAAGGGAAGAATAAAGGATTTCTCTGTGTGGGAAAACGGACTCAAATGATGTTAATACTGAAGGAGACCTTCTGCACAAGGTTTAGTCCATTTTGACTAATGCATTTTAAATTTAAATTTAAATCCTTACTTTTAAAAGATTTTTTTCACCAGGTATTTACAGGTAGATATATCCTGATGGCTGGCAGTACTGTGCATCCCAGTGCCTGCAGGAATAAGAATGGAAACTGAGCTCTGTCTTGGGCAGATGTTTCAGCTTCTCTAACCTGCCCATACCTGAGGTTCCATGTATCAGGGTTTGGGATGGGAGAAGCAGGCAGCCCATGTAATGGGGTCATCAGCAGTGCACACATGTGAAGGTCCTGGACTGGGAAGGGTTTGTGAGGCAGAGTTGCTGCCTGAGAAACAGCCCCTTTTGCAAGACTCCTGTGAGGAGGGAGTGATGCTCGACATGAAGTCCTGGCTTGCAGCCTAGTGCTTATCCATGTTTAGGATCCTCCCTGCCAAGCACAGGCCAGAGCTGTGGGGAAGCTGTGCTGTTGCACTGCAGGTGTAGGAGGAGGCAGACAATGGAGCAGGGGACACGGGATCAGCAGCTGTCTTAATCACAGCATGTGCTGCTGGGTGAGAAAAAAACCTCAGGAGCAGACAAAAGGTAGCAAAAGGGGCAAGGTAAGCAAGCCGCAAGGGAGGAGAGTCACACTTTTTGTTGTTAGTGAAATACAGATTGGCTTATCTGTCTCAAACTTCACCCTATGAGCTGCAGTGCTTAGGTTGCACATGGGCTGTCAAAACTGTACTTAATACTAAACCTACCAATTCAGACTACCTGCTGCCACTTCCTAAACGGTAAAACTTCCTATCTGCCTCATGTAAGGATATGACAGACTTGAGGTAAAGAAGCAAAGAACTGCTTTTTTTGATAGGCAATCTTCTGGGCAAAGACACGGTTAGTTCTACCTTTAATTCACAACAAATGAAACTGCTGTCCTAGCTGACCTTGGGAAGGTCATTTTAAACACCCTGCATGATGGAGCTGAAACTGTCTCACTCCCAGCAGTCAGATGTTTGGTTCATTTCTCTTTTCTTGCTATTCTTTTCAAGAGTGTTTTTAGAGTCACTGGTAAGGCATAATTCACATTTCTCCCATGGCATTACTGAGTACTGTAAAGTTGTGTGCAAACACATTGCACCAAACATAGGCAATTAATGGTTGTAGATAGAACCTATTGCATTCAAACAAAATAGAGAAGAACTACAGAAGTAACAACTGGAAAACAAAAATGAAAATCTTTCATCTTAATCCCTGTAGAGAACAGGCCATCATGGACATACTGAGCTCAAGTAGAGTTAGAATGTAAATATTCTGCTCAATAAAATGGACAGATAAAGAAAAAAAGAGCTGTGCAAGATCTCATTTTCAGGAGATGTAAAGGTCTAACACTTCCCAGTTGCAGATAAAAAGCCTGGGAAAGAGAGACCAAATTTTCAAGATAGATAAGGCAAATTTTCATGGATGCAGTCAAGGAACTGGACCCTATTTCCCAAGTCTCCTCCCTACTTGGGAGACAAAGAGAGTAAATTTGCTCAACAAACATCGACAGAAGTTTAGCCAGACATAACTACAGCAGTCCCAGGATCTGACTGCAAGTAAAGGTAAAGGACAATTCTGTGACAGCATCAGCTCAGAAAGCTGATAGCACAGATGATATCAACAAGAAATTTCAATCTCAAACTGTAGGTTTTGGTAACAACACCATTCTTTGCTATGGACATCTACATATAAGTTTCATAGCAATAATATCAGAGACGGTTTGTGAATTCTTACCCTGACTCAGGAAAATGGCCTCATTTTTGATACTTACAGAGTTGATACAATGCAAGACCTTTGGGTTGGTTTTTTTTTTCCTTATTCTATTGCTCCATTTCTGCTCATTCTGTCTTAGGTTGTGTAATGGTTTTAGTAGAAGTAACTTATAAAAGAAGAGAAATAGTGCAACCAGTGAGAAGACTGGCAAAAGACTGTCTGTACAAATATACTAGTTTCATTGATAGAGTTAATTACCTTTGTATGTCTGGCTATAGCTTAACACAAGTGTAACTAGAGTTAAAACAGCTCTGGGCTAAGTGTGCCACATATTGATATATTAATTTGCTTCTAATGCAAGAGTGTTGCTCATGTTTTTCTTTACGGCACTGTTGAACACTGAATGCAAAATTGTACTTTTAAAGGACACAACTTTAAGAAAAAACGTGGGGTTTGGTGAAATATTTGGAACTGAACCCCAGTTTGACCTGACCTGTGCAACATTGCAGGCTCAGATCTCCAATCTTAGAAACCTTACAGGCAGGTATTTCACTCCATCCCTCCTCCTAACACACGTGATAGCGCACTCAAGCAAACCCATTCCTAAATGTTCTCCAAATCCACACCAAAACACAAAGTTTGTCGGGCCCACAAAGGCCATGATTACGCCAGGGCTGAGCCAGCACCAGAACTAGAATTAACTGTACCCTAGAAAAGTCAGGGCAGACATAGCAAGGATAGTGCAGATCAATGTATTGGCAAAACTATATTGGGCAGCTTGCCTGAAAGCTCACTGCTTGCAAGCTTTGTCAGTCTCTTGCTGCTATTGGACTTGAAATTCATTGTATTATAAAGAGAGCTCTAATATCTAAGAGAAGCTACTTGTCTCATAAAAGCAACAGAGGGAAAAAATTCACACAGGAAAGCATGTAGTCTGTGCCTCTGGCAAGTACTAGTTTACAAAATATCAGCCTATTTATAGTATTTGTCCAAGTGTGTGCTTGAAGTTGAAAGTGTTAGCAACTTTCTTCTATAATCTATATTTAGCCATGGCAGCCTGACTGTCATGGTAAGCAAAGAAGGTTTGGTGGGAGCAAATCCTAATAAGGTATTCCCCAGTATTGCAAATAACTGAGTCACAGCTGTAATATTTAAACTATTTATAATTCCATTAAACAACAGTTCATAGGAAACCACTGTGGAAACCTGGTGGTAACATCACTATTTTCTGCTGTGGATTGATCTTAGGGCTGAATAACCCCAAGCCAAAGCAGAGCCCATTTTTTTCCCAGAAATGTCATTAATTTATTGTTCATGTCTTCAGAGGTGGTTCTACAAAATTTAAGAATTATTTCTTGACATGAATCTGAATACCTATATTTCATACTTATTTTGAATACTATCAGGCACTGTCCTGCTCTCCAACATAATTAATGTTTTGTTCAGCCATCTTCCTTTGGCCATCAACAGCCCCTTCCCCAACTGCTGCAGTTTATAAAGCAATTATTCAGTACATCAGTTTCTGCAAAAAGGTTTGCACAAATGTAAAAAACCACAATCTTAGGGATGAAAAGACATTGGACTCATGTATACAGCTAAATTGAAGAATACTTACTAACGGTAACAAGTAACACAAAATTCTCATCAACTGAAGTTTTTGGAACCATTTGTACTTTTGATGTTAATTATGTGTCTATAAAATGGGACTCTGAAGTTTTAGCCCACCGCCACCTGGTCCTCCAAGCTAAGAATATCAGTGGAATGGGGTCAAAGGAACTTTCCCAAAGTCTACCTGAGACAGACAGCTCTCAATTAATGTGAATTAGGCTATTAGTACTGCCATAGAGTTGCAACAGTATCTGATCAAATTATAGGTTTTGAGTCCTTTCTTATACTACATTTTACAATCAAAAATACAATAAATGTATGTCTAGAACTTTATTTCTGTACTTTTCATGCTCTCTTGTTAGTAACTTTTTTCCCATGTTGTTTTCTTTTCCTTGGTAGTTCAATCTTATTTCTCCCATATCTAAGCAAATCAAACTCTCCCATGACTGAAGAAAATACAATCAGTTTCTGAAGTTGTGTTGCTCCAGAATAAACCAACTTTAACTACTTATATTTCAATAATGATATGTTAATTGTACATATACATACAGAGAGAGAAAGTGCAAGAGCAACTTTTAAAATACTTGGTTGTGTACTAGAAGAATCAAGACATGGCTGTTACACAGAATTGTACAATACAATCTGAAAGCTATACAAATTTGGAAAGCCATATGAAAAAGGAATAATCTTGCTCTCGTCATGGTGTATTGGAAAATAATAATTTTGGTTAGCCAGTCATGCTGGTAGCCAGCTGCTACCTTTTTTCATTTAGCTTCAGCTAGGCCCCTAAGAAGCATGGAAAGAGAAAGGTTTCACACTTTCTACTAGCTCTGTGCTCGTTGGGATATTTTTTCAACAAATTAGCCACATTTTAACAGAAAGTGATTGAGTTTACAATGAAGCCTGGCTTCTGCATGGCAGGGTTAAAGCCCAGTGCTACGCTCTGGCTTCCTCTAGAAAACGCTTTTCCTCCTCAGGTAAACCCGTATCCCATTAAGGCCAACAGCAATCAGATGCATTCAGAAAGGAAAACATCAAGCACATAGGGAATGCTAAACATTGAAAGTATCTGCATCTAAGAGCCCAGCTTCATAGAGAGAATTCCCAAACTTTCTTTTTAAAGTCAGAACCAATATACATTACCTGAGGAACCAAACAGACAGCTGTGGGTTTGTTCTCCATAGCATAGCTTTGCTGTAGACAGGTGACACAAAATTTTCCAGAAGACAGTAGTGTAGAGAGCTAAATAGACTCCTAGGGATGATCCTGGTTCAAGGGAGGGGAAAAAAATGATACCATTAATTTGTATTGAATACTGTCTTTTTCCCCTGAAAAAGGAAACCCTGAAGAGAGAAGGTGTTACAGCCCAGACAATTGCTGTGGTGAGCCATCCCTTCAGACTATTATGTTCCATCTATCTCACATATACAAGTTAGCAGTGCAGTATAAAGCCTCTTTCCAAAAGGGAAAAACTAGAGATCTCCAAATATCAGTGGGAAAGATGGTCCTGAAATGCAAAAAAATAAAATTAAAAATAAATTAAAAAGATAGAGAAAACATATTTTTGATTGTCTAGTGCTTTGCAAGAGGTATTTTGACGGTCATCAGCACTTTCAGAGATGATCCTTCTGTGAAGGCTATAATACGCAATGTAATACCTTTAAAAGTTGTCATTAAAGAAACCAGACTGAAAGCAGTTCTGTTTTAGAAATAAAAGGTAGTCTCAGGTGCCTGAAAATGAAAGCTAAAGGCAATTCCAGGATGTTCAGAGGCAGTCCAAGTAAGTCTCCAAAAATGTAAAGGATTCTTATGTAGTTGGACCCTCTTACTGACCCTGTCATTATAAATGCAGATTTTTGTTTTTATTTTTAAATGTGTTTATGGGAATCAAGCTATTAGTCTGAGTATCCTCAGATATGGATCTCATTAGCAAGATGTTACCACAGCTTTCTTGACTAGTAGCTGGTATTCCTTTGGGTAATATTAACAGCTGCAATCAGAGACTGTTAACTATTACCCAGATTAAATAGCTTGTCATTCAGATTTATGTAATAGTGGGGGAGGAAATAAGGATGAATTCCCTTCTAGCACTCACAGGTCAAATATTTGTTGTCGCTTAGCTAGCATAATGGGATTGAACCACGTCATAAGCTTGAACAAAAGCAAGATAACATAATATCTCTTCTGTAGGTCTGCTCAGTTCAGGTTCTTCACTGTTTCTATTAAGCAAAGCAATGAGCCTACACATGTTATTTTGCAGAATTACCCTTTAGCAGAAGCAGTACTAGAAAACAACAAAAATTCCTCAACCAGAACATCTTCCCAATTGTCATCTTCCCTGCTGCTTAGAAGGTTACTGCCACACAATAAAGCTTCTCCTAATTCAGCAGGAAACTTCAAGATCCTTGTGATTTGTAGAAAAAAATGTCCAGAGTTATAATACTCAATCAGTTACATGAATATTAATAGTGCTGAGAGCCTTAACCTAGACAGTTCTCAAACTTTGCAAGTGCTGTTGGTCATTGTGCTCATCAGGCCTTCCGGGAGCGTGCCTCGGTGACTCAGAACTGAAAACTCTTGCTAGAGCTCAGGAAAAGCTCCTGCTGGTTCCTGACACTGCTTGCAGCACCTCTGTGCACACTTTAGCAGTAGAATTTGGAGTGGAGAGGGATAGGAAATATCACAGATTCCCACATACAAGGCTGGAGAGGAAAAACAGCATGCTAAGGCTCAGCAGACAGCATTGCTGTTTCCCCTGGGAGCCCAGGCTGCAGCATTGCTGTTTCCCCTGGGAGCCCAGGCTGCAGCAGGAACCTTTCCTTCAGCCTCTGATTTGGTGTGTTAATGATGTTGTACACACAACATGATGCTCCCTAGCAACTGCTGCTAGACAGGTGTGGCCTTCTGGATTCTTGTTAATGCTCCTACCAATAAAAAAATATCATTTCACTGTCTGATCAGCTGGGCTAGCCAATGTGAAAAGGTAAAAACTGTTTCAGGGGCTTGGCTTTTCACTCAAGGATAGAGGAGTACTAAAAAATGCTTTGAAATCTCGGATTTTGGAACCTCTTTATAAAAGGTCATGTCTGTAATAGTTTTGCCTCCTGACTTGGCAGCAGCTTCAGAAACACAGGCTGAGCTTTCCTCCATGCAATTGCAGAGGACAGGGCACTGACTGTCCTGTCACAGTTTTGGTGCATGCCAGTCCTGGGGGCCTCTCTTACCTCCTGCTGCACAGCCCTGTCCCCACCCTCACTGCGAAAGCAGCTTTGTGTACAGCCTTAATAAAAACCAGATCAGAAATAACCCTTCTTAGGAGGTTTATTTTGGAGCTCAGTCAGCTAACTGCTCCATCCTCTATGACGTGGTGATGCTGGGGACTGGGGTGCTGAGCCCACCTGAGAACAAGCGATCGAGGAAGCAGGACCTTGCCAAATCCAGCCCACAATGGAACCTAGCACAGGGCAGGTTGCGTTTCATACAGCTTCCCAAAGGCTTCACTCCGTTGTTAAATGGTTGTTAAAGTAAACATGTCACAGAGGCTCCTGAGCAGCTGACTGAAACTGCCATTGACCTTACCAGGGCTAGGACTTCACCCATTAAAATAAAAAGGCAATTCAATATGTCATGCAGTGTCATCATCAGCTTGCCTGTCCTGTGGCTGCCACAAAGCCTTCAAGCTGGATATATCCTGATCTTCTAATGCAGAAGCTGCAAGACCACACATTTCTTAACTTTTACTTTCCAGGAAGAAGGAAAATGTGAAACTCGTATCGGTCACTTGGACTTTAAGCACCTGATATTCAGGGCTGAGTCGCTGAATGGAGCAGGGGGAAGCTTGTGCCGTTAAATTCAAGTCTGTTCCATGTCCTTTGGATCTAAAATTTAGTCTCACCTCTGCTTTTCTTTCAGTGTTCATATTCTGTACACAGTGTTAGCTGCTTTTTTTTGTTATACCTCCAGGAAAGAAACTGAATATCTTCTGATAAATGCTGAATTACATACTTACATCTGTGTTTGTGCTTATTTCAGAGATCTGTAGCTGTAGTTCCTAAAAGCTCAACTACATCAACAGAATTGCAGGTGCAGCTCTCTGATCCCTGAAGGTATTTACCCAGTCAGAGATTTATAACTCTGACTTCAACGGTGCTACACTGATTTACGTCAGCCAAGGAGCCTCTGTGTGCTTTTGAGAGTATCTGCTTGACAACTTGTCCATCTTCTCACGTGACTCAGCTGTTTTCTGTTCTTGGGCTCTAACCTTCTGCATTAGTCTTGGGCTCTAACCTCCCACCCACTAACATTAGTGGGTGTCATGGTAACTAAGGAGCAACCACACACAGTAGGTTAGCAAAAAACCAAGAACTGCTGAAGGTTAAAAATTAACTGGGAGAAATATTTCAGTGATGTAAAAAAAGAAAACAAACCTCCCCACCCCCCCAAACATGAAAGACTCCAAACAGAACTTTGTGTGTTTTTTTGGTAAAGTAACCCAGTGGCAGTAAATTAATAGCACAGCTGGAATATCTAACAGCAATGTGATGGTTCCATTAGACATTTTGGCAAGCAGCAGGGTGTGGGTTCAAATTTGGGCAGTTCTTTTTCCTACATAGGAAGGAGGCTGAAGACAGCAAACTCTGGAAATGTTTAGGTTCATGTTTTGACAGGTGTCTGTGGTCAGAGAAGTAAAGATGAAACTTGCCTTTGCACAGCAAGGAAGTGGATAAAATCTTCTTTTTACAGCACTTGTTCACAACAAAAATGTAGAAAGTGCAGTGGGAGCTTGCTGTGGTATGAGTTTGAGAAGAAGCTGTAGGGTGGGATGTGCCATAGGATGACCCACCAGGTGGCTGGGTTGTAGGTTGGTGGTGGAGGATGTCTCAGCAAAGAGGTTTGTTGTGAACTTTAATCCAGTGTGATACGTGCTGATTGATCACAAGTCTGCAAAACACTGATTCAAAAACAGCCCTGGCTCGCAATTCAAAAACTGTTAAACTACTGGCTTCTAGATAGTCTAAAGATACGTGGAGGTCAAGGAATCAACCTGGCCTATAACTCCCAGGTCATGGACTTCCACCTGTGCTGAGATCCTCTGGCTATACCCATGTGTCTTTGAGAAACAGTTTTCCCAAGTGCATAGAAGATGGTGCACAGGAGGCATCTTCATAACTGCAGGACCTTAGGGATGTTAGAAACTCTTCTAGCCGTGTCTCAGCAAAAAAATGTCTCTACTTTAGCCAGCAGCTGATGGTAATTCAGTTCCCAGGTCATGAAGGTAAAGTGAGGTTTCTTTGAAAGTATTAGAATAACGAATACATCCTGATCCTAGGTTACTTGTCCTTTTTAATTAGAAATATTTCTTATTTCTGCTTTGCATTTGTTTAGCTCCAGCTTTCATCCACTGAATATTTTAATATTGACTATAGATTCAGTTACTCTCTACGGTGAAAATCTCCTGGTGTTGAGACATATAAAATGCTACAATTTCAACTGGAATGTGTCACATGACAAGGCAGTATCTGAAAAATAGAATTATTTTTTACTATAAAAACATTCTTCACCAAGGCAGATTTGTTCTTGGAGAATTACAGGCTTTGTCTAAGGCATCTGTCTGGAAATATCTTCTTCTAACGATATCCAATCAAGGCATTCTAGAGCTGTAGGCACTTTCAATGCTGAAAGAACTTTTACAGGGTTGAAGAGCCTGAAGAGCTTCTCGCAGGTGCTGTAATCAGAAGCCCTTTTCTCTTTCTCAGTCACTTTCAGACTGAACAATTTGAAATCACTGTGTTGTTCTGGGTTTTTTTTCACAATAAATTTAGCAACTGCTCTGCTTACTTTCTATCAGTCACTAGAAACTACATGGCTATATATAAAGGATGCTATCGTGATGTGTAGATGGGTTAACTGCCAACTGCCTTCAACAGCACAGGTGAACAGGTTTGCCTCTACCTAAAGAACATCGGTTTAGGCATGATCCTGGGATTGAAAATGTATATATTTAACTGGAAAAAAGAGTAATAACCCTGTTTGCTTTATCTTAAAACTAGTGATGAATACAGGCCTGACCACCCATGTGCAATCTTGTGTACAAAGATCTTCCCCTGCTCTGCTTATAGACATCCAGTGTCTCTGTTTCTCAAATGCTGCTAGTGCTGCCAATTTGAAATATTCTCTCTGCCACTCCTAGCTGCTCTGCTTGGCATGAATCCTGTCAGTAATTCCCAGCACTGACAGACCAGGTGCTGAAGCTGTTGGGTTGGGTGAGAGCAGGTGTGCAGCCCTACTCTGGAATCTGTGTGACTACCCACCCTGGCTGCCCAGGAGGGCAGGGGTGCAGCTGGAAAATCTCCATGATGCAGCTATGGGAGGTGACCCTGCCTTGGGGCAGGGGGTGGTATAATGCCTCAGTTGCCTTTGTCTCAGAAAAAATGAGGAATTGAATTTACAACTGGGTAGTGATTTCAGTATCCTCTGTACAGGTGGAGTGACAGAGCTTTAAGCCGTATTTCTGCTTCTCCCCAGTTCAAACCTAGGAGGAGTAAAACCCAGCCCCAGTATAACCTGGCACAGACTACATCCTGCTCTGAATTATCCGCTGCTGCCAGAAGAGACAGCCAAAGCTCCCTGCTGCAGCCCTGTGCCACTCCCATATGGATAATCTGGTTGCAGAGTGAGGTGAAAGGGGAAGAAAAACAGAGCAGCAAATTATGCCAGGAGGAAAGCCTTGTTATATTTATAAGGCAGCCACAGTGGGAGCCAGGGAGTGAGATGCTCATGTAGTAGTGGAATAAATTCTGTAAATGTAGTTTAGAACGGATGGGAGGATTCAAGCAATTAATTTGTTTTATTATTTTTAGTTTCAGCTTTATATTCAAGTGTAAAATATTTTATAAGCACAAATGCACAAATACGCAGACTGAAAGCAAAACCAATATATGTGCATTTCCATATGAATCTGAAAGAAGTTAGAGATTTATTGCTGGAAAAATCACTAAGGGAAGTGATTTTTTTGAAGCAAAAAGGTGCAGGCCATGTCTGTCTAGGATCAAGGACTGTGTTAAGAAGGCAGGCAGAGAAACATCAGGAAAATAAATACGGCACAGAATTGCATGCAAGAAAACAGCAAACAAAACCATAAATTTGTGGTCCAAAGACAAGGGTAATGAGACTAGCAGCTACTGGGAATAAAATGCTTATGTGTGTGGATGAGGTCAAAACTCTGAAAAGGGTTTCTAGAAGAGAGGAAGAAATCATTAGGCTTTTGTACGTGGCATTTTTAATAGTCTGGGAGGAGGAAAACACACATAGCTGTTGGGTAGGGTGAAGAGCTGGAGGCTATAAAATTAGAAACCCCTTTGCATCAGCTCTCCGATGTAATGTGGAAAAGACCGTAATAATAAAACTGTAGATGTCCAACCAGTGTGTCTCCTTTGGGCACAAACTCCCCACTGCTCCATGCCTTTGTGAGGTTTAATGAATGGGGGCAGGCAGAGATGGGATGCAGTGAGCTGGGCAGGGACTGTGCCAAGCCTTGCTTGTCAAGTCATATTTGCCACAGTGCTGCAGGGTTGGAGCTTGAGGGGGTCTGGGACTGACCAGGGTGTAGAGGCACTTGCTGAAATCCCCTGGGCTGGTGAGCCCTTGGAGCAGCCCTGCCTGGGCATGAGGAGGGGGTGAGGTGGCTGCTGCTGGGGCACCCCTGCTTGGTGCACAGGGTTGCATTGGGGAACAAATTTGCTCCAGAGCTGGCATAACTGAAGTGTCAAGTGTCACTGGTTTTAAACTAGTTGTGGTTGATTTGATTATTTTTGATTGTTTTTTTCAGTTTGGGGGTTTTGTTTGTTTGTTTGTTTTGTTTGGGGTATTTTTGCTTACATTTCCCAGAGCTACACAAGTGTAGTTGACCTTCTCAGTTGATAGTTAATGACATGGGAATGCGAGGGAAATTAATCACTGAGGCTACAGGAAAAATTATTTTCAGGAAAACAATAATGCCATAAATCAACTAATTTTTTTGTTCTGTCACTTGATAGCTCGTTGGCCATAAGGCACCATCTTGGGATCTTTGTAGACTGAAAGCAATGGCCTGTCTACACCTGAGTTAGTTCAAGATGAAAAAAGGCTTCGTGATACTTGTGTGGTAGTCGTAGAAGGAGTCCTGTAGAGATGAATGGTAGCTGGATTGAAGCCAAAGCCATCACATGCCTCTTTGTAGTAGTTGCATAAACAGAGGATGAGTAGATAATTTCCCGCTCTCTTCTGCTCTTGTCTAAGATCTGTCTTGTCATAGATAATTATAAATCAAAAATAATGAACTTCCCCTGTAATGCATTTGAAGCTTTGGCATGAAGTGGTGTAAACAAGTTCTGAAGTCTAGTATCTGGGAGCATTAAACCTAATTATTAATAGATAAATAACACTTGATCAAAAACTGAGGGAGCAGTTTAGAGCTGGTTGTATTTTATGCTAACATGTATATCCATAAATAGTAATAACTTGAGTGTCCTGTGGCTAATCTTGTGTTCACAGAATAGATGCACTCTGTGCAAAATAAATAAAACGTAGAGGAGCTAGTTTAGTGTGCTGCCTGCTTGGACCTAGGAGTCCTCCCCAGACCTCAGCTCTTCCTGTGCTCCTGGAATGCACAAGGATAATACTTCGATTCATGCCTCCTTCTGGTTTGTGCTTTCAGTTCAGTGATTTGGCTCAAGTGAAGTAACACAAGGATCTGTCCTTTTTAGACCATGGTCTTTTATGAGCAGACTAGTTCTCCTCTTATATTTTCAAGTTTTCCAACAAAGCTGTTCACAACACTAAAATCTGGAAAGATTTATCTATGATTAAATTAAGTGTTAGCAGTATAGCTAACCTTTAGTATTTAAATTCCAGCAAAGAGGCCTTTCATTGTTCATGTGCTTTCTAAAAATAAATCTCTTCTGTGAGTCCAACTAATGCATGGCTGTACAAATCCTTGTTTTTCCTCTAGGGTTATAAACTCCTTCTTATATATCCACTTAATTATTTCTCCTTGGTTACCCCTTTTATCTGCGTACTCTGGCGGTCACAGCTCCCCAGGCAGTGATGTTCATTGCACCTATACCGTTGCCTTTGTACCCCTGTAACCATTGTATAATGCTATTGCACCCCTGTACCATTGTCATCCAAACTCTGGATGAGCCACTTTCAGAAAGATTTCCACTTTATTGTCTCGTGAGCCCTATTTTGCCTCTGATTAAAGCCAGACCTCTTTGAGAGGTCTGGCTATATAGTCACTGAAAGAAACAAGGCTTCTTAAATAAACTGGATCCTAGAAGCTGCTGTGGGATTTCTTCTGCTTTAACTTCCTATACAAACACCATACAGCCTAGTGGATAAGAAGTATCTGTTTTCCGCAAAGAAAATACTTGTATTTATTCTAGGTGGGAAAAGATTTATATCTTTTTGTTCTTTCTTAAACTGCCCCTATTTTGCTGCAAAATTAGGATTTATTAGGATTTATTTAAATTAATTTAATATATTGGGAAAGTAAACACTGCTGTCAAAGAATCAGGGCCAACTTTGCAGTCTATACTGGAGAGAAGTCCTGCTTGAGGAAAACGGTCAAAATCCAAACTGTATGTATAATTTTCAATGCTTTAACAAGAATATTCTTGTATAATTCGGACTGGTTTGCATGACTAGTCAGGCTGAAAAAGGTCAAGCTGAAGATCATACAGCTCTGGTGTGCTGCCGGCGTCAAAACCACGTGTTCGCATGGAAGTTTGGTCTGTGGGTGACCCACTCGTGGGAAGAGATTTCCTCTGGCTGTGGACTGAGCAGCACAGCCTCATCCCCTGGGTGATCACCCTTACAGCAGCTCCACAGCTGCAGCAAGCCCCAGAATGAAGGGCAGCAGTGCTCCCCAGAAAATGTTGGGCACCCCTTGGCTTGGGAGACAGCACTCGGTTGGTACCGACGCCGGGCCTAACCCTGGGGAGCAAAGCAGGTAATCCAGTGTGGCCTGGGGAAAGAAGATTTCCCCTCTCCTGGCCCTGTGGTGCCAAGGCAAGCTGCGGCAGCCCCGGCCTCCTTCTCTCGGTGACACGAGCCGCGGTTCAGTGTGGGAGGTGCACGGCTGCAGCTGCAGGTCAGGACTGCCTCCTGGGGGTGGCAGTCAGAGTATTGTTTTGGACCAGAGCTGGATGCATCTTGGCAGAGCAAAGTGGGTGTCTGAGCCAAGGTGAGGCTGGGAGAAACCCCAGCAAACCAAAAATGCTCCTTTACTGAGAGCTGGGGGGCTACAGAGCAAGACTCCAGCCACTGTGTGGGAAGACAATGCTTTGGTGCACCCTTCACTTGTTTATAATGGTTAACTGGCCTTTTTCTCTGCAGTGAGTACTGCTTGCTGTATTCTACAAGCAAAAAAATGTGAAGCAGGACAAGTGTGCAGTTAACTTTAATCCCGAAAGTGTGTGTGCTTACTTTTGACAGCCACAGTCTGACTACACTGAGGTTACAACTGACTTGTGGCAAATGGTAACCTTAAACGTCTGAGGCAGGTAAATCATTGCTACAATTACATCTACTGCCTGAACGCATTTGCTGGAGAGACTGGAGAGACTGTCCAGGGGTTTTTTCCAAGTGTTACTTGGACCTATGGTAAAAGAAACAAAATGTTTCCCTGTAAACTGAACTACCGTGTTTATTAAAAAATAAAAAGTGGGGGTGAATCTGATAGACTTATTTGACTAAGGAATTAACGAAGCTGCTGCTTCTCTTGGGGAAACCTGCTGGTTTTGGTGATTTGTCATACAAATTCCAATGACAGCAGCAGAGAATATGTCTTTTGCTCCCTATTATGGATTGTAAAATAGAATAGCAGTCTGATTACCACAAGTAAATCCGAACTACATTCATGAAACCTCTAAAATCTGGTAAACATCAGAGATTATAAAGCAACTTCTACTCCATGTATGCACAGTATACCAGTATAGATGTCTTCAGCTTGTGAGGAAAATAAGAATTGGGATAATGCTGCTTTCCTGGTGCTGATGGTAGTGTAGGCATCTGCCTTGGGTATATCTTCCCAAAACTAAGTATGCAAATTCAAATGCAGACTTGGGTTTAGTTTTCTCTGTTGATACTTTTAGCAGTAATATACTCTTATATACTTCTGTAGTAGCAGGTTTCTTCTCCTCTGTTTTTAAAATAATAAGTCTCAAACATTAGCCTCTCTTTTGAAATAAAGTGAGAATCAATAAAATTTGAGTTTATTGGGAATGAGTTGAGGTTGATTGAGCTGATGAGTTTCACTCCACTTCTGGACTTCATGTTGGTATTCTAAATAGAAAAAATATTCCTGTTTCAAACTTTTCTTCCAAAAGGTTTGAAAAATCCCTTTTTACTAACCTTAAAAATTTAGTTGAACTTGAAAACCACTGAAATATCTATATTTAAAAATATTTGGGTATTGAAAATAGTCATCCTTCTCATGAAAGCACAGCTAGCTAAAAGATGTCCCAATCTTTCTACTGAGATTTTTTAAAAAACCAAAATTAGCTGAATAAGAGCTAGATATACTTTTTGTTCCTCTTATCTTCAAAGGTTGTAGCACACCTAATATCTTTAAAACTAAGGAAGGAAAGAAACCTCATCTCTGTGCCAAAATCCTCTTAGTGTGTATCAAAAGGCTTCCTGTATCTTTCAGATGATCAAATCAGCAAGTTTTATTTCTCCAGTTCCCAGAACCAATCTGACAATTCTCAAACTACATTTAGGCATTGCTGGTATAAAAATAACTGTCGAAAACCTTGCAATTAAAAAAAAGGCAATTTAATATACAAATAAAACATACAGAAGTGTACACATTGGGCTGTAATAACACACTGAAATAACCCCCAGCGTGGGAGGGTGTTGCTCTGTGTGGCTCTGTCTCAGTGCGAGAGACCTGGATACGGGAACAAGGTACAGTCAGCTCCCAGAGCCATGCTGTCCTCACAGCCTTTCTTCCTTCAGTGCTATACTTCTAGCCTTTGCTAGGAGAGAAAGATGATTTCTCATGGAGCAGATGGCAGCAATAGCACTATCACACACATGAAATATCCCATGTTTCTGACATGACTGCACAAACCAATGGCCCTGGGGACGTGTTTGCATTGTGGAGGGGGGTAGTGATGCTGCCTGTTCCCCCTGTGCAACCCCTGCCGTGTCTGCTTACTTGCTGGGGGGTGGTGGAATAGCAGGGCCGCACTTCCAGTTCTCAGCTTGGGAGATCCCACCCAAAATCAGGCCAGACAACTGATCCAGTGCACAACCAGACCTGAAGCAACCTCATTGGAAGTCTGTAGCCAGTGCTGTCCTTTGCTGCCATGTCAGACCATGCTGCTACTATTTTCTTGTCACTGATATTCACAGAAAGTATGACTTAAACCATTCTTAAAGCCTAAGTAGAGAGTAAGTGATGGGGGTGCATTTCCATGTATGTTGCTAATAATGTTGGTGCAGGATGTGTCCTTTGCTCAGCCCTCAAACCTCTTGCCAAACCAGTACTCCCACAACCCCTTCCAGCCTTCTTTTAGTGCACATTTGATAATGAGACAAGCATTGCCCCAAAATGCAGATTTCTAAGTCTGTACCTTTAACAAGTGTCTTG
Source organism: Atrichornis clamosus (assembly GCA_013400975.1). NCBI lineage: Eukaryota > Metazoa > Chordata > Aves > Passeriformes > Menuridae > Atrichornis > Atrichornis clamosus. The sequence continues at coordinate 19,028 of WBMZ01014681.1, forward strand.
CTGATGTGACGTTTAGGAGAGAGAAAGAAAGAGAAAGAGAGAGAGAGAGAAAGAGAGAGAGAGCAGGAGAGAGATAGGGGTAAGCAGTTTCTGCCTGGTCACTGCTGTGATGCTCTCGTATTGAGGTTGTTTGAACATTAAAAGCATTAAATAGAATAAACACTGACTCGAGCTTTCTGGATACCCCCAGGCCATTATACTCCTCTCTAATGAAATTGTCTGTTGCAGAAATAGATGAAAGTAGTGCTCTGTTTTATTAATCTTTTCTAAATCTCTATCTGGAAATACATCTCTCTGTTTCATCGGGGGTTTTTTTCTTCCTTTTCCCTTAGGTCCACTGAAAATTACTTTAGCAGCTCTATCAATTTGGAGACTTCCGTTTTAGTGTTTTAACTGAAATAACCTGGGAAATGATTGATCATTAAAGAAAGATGGCAACAGTCACCCAGGAACAAATCATGGGGGCAATTCACTAGTTCCCCTGGAGTCAGAATTGATCTATTGATATAAACAATCTGAAATATACCAACAAAAATATAATGAAATATAAAGCAGCTTTTTTTTTTTTAGGCTTTTTTGCCTGAATTTTCAAGAGCTGATGAGAGTAAGATATCTGTCTACCATATACAGCTGTGCACATCTTCCAAGGCCTGAGTAATCGTGACATCGATAACAAGTAAGGAGCACCCATTGATTTGAGTGGATTAGCAGGACTGTGGGAAAAACAGAACCTGTAGACACTAAAAACTTTATTTAAACAGGTTGTTTAAAATCTCAAACTCTTATATACAATTAAGTAATATTGTAATTTTCAAATATTTACATGACAAAATCCTTTGGAACAGCTATTTGATTAAACAGTTGAATGTACAGCAATCACATATCAGAAAGTCAACAGAAGTTCATTGTATAGCTCCTGAATGAGTTTAGCATTAAAAAAAAATTATTTTTTTAATCTCAGAGCAAGATCTATCTATGAATCTATAACTCATGATTACCTAGCAGTTAAAAGAACATCCTTTCTGCTGAGGTTATTGTTAGGGTTATGTGCTTTACAACTGCAGGACTCTTATGGAATTAATTAACTGCTGGTAATGTCAGCAGCCTTATGTTTGTAACTTTATGGAGGAGTTATTTCTATTTTGTTAAGAAACTGATTTTTAGCATATGTAGGAGAGATGTTGGTTCTTAGTTACCCTTCTTGTTACCTATGTATTTCTCAAACAAATCCACCTTTGGATGTGTAGCTTTTCTGCCTTCTGCAGGACAAAAAGGCCTCACACTGTAAATTAGATGTCAAATTGTCTTGAAGTGCTGGGTAGCTACTGAAATTATTGAAGAAAATGGGAGAAGAGGTAACAGTTCCTTAGGGGTTGTCACAATTGCTAAACATTTTAAAACAATGTAGTGGGAGAGACTTTCTATTTGCATATTTTTCTCATTTTCTACTCAGGGATGATAACTTGAGTGATCAGTTCCTAGTAGGTGTTGCAAGATGATGGTGAGATGGGCTGGCTCAGATCAGGCTGACGATGAGGATATTACAACAGAGGCATAAATACTGTGTAGTGCATGGTGATAACAAAATAACTTTTAAAGTCTGCTATCTTATCTGCTGTCTGATTGTTCTCCTTTTTATTTTGTGGGTTAGAGGATCTGACTGTGTGAATAGGGAAAATTAAGGTGCATCAACAGAAGGTGTAAATTTAGTACTCATGAACTGGAATATTATAATGTTTTGGCTGTACTAATGTAGGAGTGAAGTGGTCTAAATCCTCTGTAATTCAATCCACCTACAAAATTAAAATCCTGAGGCAAAACTGTGCAAACGGAATTGACCAGGAACAGATGACAAGTGTAAAACTAACGGAAGTGCAGGGGGCACATGGGCAAGCAGAAGAGGAAAATACCAAACAGGATGAGGGAGGAGAAGGGCCAAAGCCGTGTCCATGCTGAAGCTGGACCCATGAACCTGGTGTCCACAGAGAGGCTTGGCTGCAACTGAGTGAGTGGTGCTGGGCAGTGGCCGTGGCAAATGCAGAGGTCAGTGTGAAAATGAACACCCAAGTGGGGTGAAATGGGGCAGTGCAGAGCCAGGCTGAGCTATCAGAGGAATGAGTGATCCCCTCTGTAGTTTAAGGCTAGGGGAAAAATAGCAATGATGTAAATATATTTAGGGAAAATAGAAATATTAAAAATTGTATTTTACGAGTACTGAAGGAATCTATTAGAAATACCTATAACTATGCTGAAATGCAAATTACTTGACCCTTGGTCTGTTTCACACAGGAAGGACAGGACTTGAAGCCAGGTGAGAATTGATGAAATGGTGCATTTTTTGATAGTAACTCAGCACATATTAAATTCATACTTTTAAAAAACAGCAGATAGAGAAAATTTCTATCAGAATTGGCCAAGAAAGTGCCCAAAGCATTATTTGGTATTTTTAAATGCCTAGAAAGTTCCTAAAGGGGCAAATAAATTCTCTAGCATGCCAGATTTTAGAGAGGGTAAATGACATATCATGAATAATTATGAAGCTCTAATCTAGACATTCTGGACAAAATTGATTTTAAAGCTTGATATAGAGATTGATTAATCATGAACACTGGAATAAGAATTAATGCTTAATGGCATGGGTTTACAGAATACACATTCACTCAAGGTAAACTTGAAAAATAAAATATATAAGGGAAATGAAATCTCTGAGCAACTTACTTAGAGCTGTACAGCATTTTATCTGGCAGAAGGACCATCTAGAATTAACATTAATCCCAAACCATCAACATGCACGACACAGGCTCTTTTCAAATGCCACAGCAAACTGAATTAGTGGATTGCACTATCATCCATGTGTGGCTAGGACAGGGAGATGGATCTGCATCGTGCCAGAACTGAGTTATGCTATACAGTGTCACCTTTGGAGGTTCGTTGATTTTCAAAAGCAAAAAAGCCCCAAAAAACCCCAAAAAACCAAAAGGCAAGGGCTCCTATTCTTTGTGTCCCACTGTGCTTCAGGTCTCTTCAGAGAGAAGGCGGTGCTGTTGGAGCTGTGTGGAGCGGGGCCAGGTGTGCTGAGAGCCACCACTGGACACTAGTGTTGTGAACTGCTGGGTCCCCACTGACTGCCCGCCAGCCACACAGCTGCTAATGGTCCCAAAATACATCTTTTTATCTTGTACCATTAAAAAAAACAGTCTCTGTTTTGGGCATCTTCAGGTTACTGCTTTGCAAACTATAGGAAGTCTGAGCAAAACATCTTTGTCGGTTGGAAATAAATTGCTAACAAAGCTGCTACTGGAAAATACCTACTTCCATTTTTTTTCAATTTTCTAAATTTCAATCTTTCACCTTTTCTTCCCCTTGTGACTATGTTATTTTAAACTCTACAGAATGGGTTTGCTGTCAGGACATAGTGGAAATGTTTTTAAAAAAGTTGTGAAAGATGAACTTAAAACACTCTTTTCAAAGTTAAATATCATCCAAGCAAGGAAACTTTATTTACCATCACTCATCTATTAAATCCAATATTTGCAATAGATTGTTTTGGAACAATGAAGAAATCTTTTATTCTTTGAGGAAATTACTAATCAAGTCATACTCCGTAATGAATGAATATAGTTAGCTGTAAACATTTTTTCCTTCTATATTTTGACACATCCTTAATTATTCACAAAGCTGGACCATCCTCTGTATTTATCAGCTCTTAGTGACACTTAGATGCTACCACAGAGGTATTTGTTTTCTCTCTTTAACCAAGCCATGCATGATAAGTTATTAGTAAATTATTTGCAGGCAAACCAAAACTGATCATATTAAACATGTATTGAGTGGGAAGGCATTATATATTTAAAGAGAAGACGAGGAAAGGTAGGATATGATAGGGTAGGATGTAAGATAGCATGTGAATTTGCTATTTTAAGTAAGGTGAGGGAAGCTTTGCCCATACAAGAATCCACTTTTATGTGTGTTACATATTTAAGCCACATCCCTAAGAGACTTGCTATCTAAAATCAATGGACAGTTAAAACATTTGTATTCCCTCTTTGAGGTATCCCAGGAGTCTGATTTTTCCGGTATAATTAAAGGTGACCAGGCACGCTTAGAAGTCTGTGTCTTTCAGATGTTGCAGGCTCAGTATTTAAAAGCAGAAGCAGCAGATAACCACCTGCATCTGAAAACCTTGACCAAGTAGTTATGCATAACACATGCTTATCTAAACCTGTATTTGATGCAAGTACTGAATTGTTCAATTTTTCAACCTCACTCATTTTTTTAAAAAAGAAATGTTTTTACGTTGAGTATCCCTGAAGTAGGTGGTTAGAGAACAGCCCTGGGCAGGGAGGAGAGTTACATGGTGAGAGGTAGCCCAGGGCATTTGTCTGTTGAAATAAAAAACTGAAAGGCAATCTCAAAATAATACTTTTCACTTCTACAGTGCCTCTAATTTGAAAACCAAAAGGCATGCTACAGAGTCCATGCCCTCGCTGGGCTGCAGTCACTTGTGGCTATTCCTTTGAGAGGCTTTTCAGCTGCTCTGTCTGTCCTCCGAGCTGTCTGTCAGTCCTAGCCTGGTACCTCCCCATCAGCAGCCCTGTGCAAATCAGTGCACCATTCACAAAAAGCAAATTAAGAAACAAACATTGCATAGGCACGAGCTTCACATCCACCAAACCAGGGCAGCCCAGAATTATGGACACTGAAACAAACACCCACAAAACCAAACCAAAACAAAAAAACTCACCAAACCTGGAACAGAATTGGTTTTAAGTGCTGCAATACACAGCAGTAGAACTAGACAGAAACATGGACTTTTTTGAGAACTTTTAGGAGAGGTAAAAAAGAGGTTTCTCTTGATTCATGGTGAAACTCATTGCAGAAAGACTTTAAATCAGTGCCTAATCTTGCCAGTGCTTTTCTTTTTTTTTTTCCCCTTTTCTTCTTTCCCCTTGGTGATGTTTCCTTTCTGAAGACCATATATAGAAGGACACAACAAAAGCATTTGCTTCTCTGGCCTTTTGAGATGAATTATATAAAAATCCAGTTCTTCCAATACTTAGGGGATGGTTAGCTTGTGTGCTGCTTCCCTCTAGCCAGTTCTTTGCTGTTCTGACTTCATGATTCACCATCACTGTGTACACATGGAAAAGAAAAAAACACACCAGTGTCATGCTGTTGAGTTAGTTGTCTCAGCAGGAAATAACATTCAAGAGTGTCTCTGGAGTCCATGAGAAGGTGTTACCAGAAAATAAATCTGTCAGTCATGCACTGGATGAACTGACCCCATCTGCAGTGCCAGATGCTGGCAGCAAGAGCCGCTCTGATTGCTCAGATGATTAGTGCCTACCCAGAACAGCCTTTCTTCTGCTCTCAGGCCTCTTTCCACAGGTGAGGATAACTTTCTACAGATGGAATTTTTGTTTTCCATGTGACCTCATAACAGGTGCATTTTCTCTTTGTCTCACTGGTTTCTGCCCAGCCAGCTTCCTCCCTAGCACTTTCTTAATAATGTTTGGTTCAAGCCAACATTAAAAATGTGACCTCTTATATTGGCTGATTTGATTTCTGTCAGCAGGGATAACAGCAGGGTTTTAAACCACCTCTGAAATCTCTGAAGATAAAAGGGCCACTTATAATCTTAATATTTTGCATGTTTTCTTAAGTCTCTTGCCAAATTGAGGCACATCCTGGGAATGCAGCACTTCTTTGTGTACTGACTCATAACCCGCCCAGAACATCTCTCCGTAAGAGTCACCCTTTTCCAGACAGAAAGAACAGGAGGGTGCCCAGAGGCACCACAGGCAAGCCAAGCCTCTCGGGCAGAGCAGAGTGGGACTGCTTGTGCTCCACACTCTGCAACGGCCCATGCGGTGAAGGGGACAGGCTGAGCTCATTCTGCTGGGGCACTGAAGGTCCCTGGAGCACAGATTGGTCTCGTACCCCTTGTGCACCACAGCAGCATCAGCCCTTGCCTGCTGCCCCTGCAGCCACTGCCTGCTCCCTCCTGCAGGCACAGGATGGGAGCCCTGGCCCCGGGAGGCCCGGGAGGCTTCACAGTTCTGTGCTCAGGCACAATCAGGATTCTGGCACTATGTTTCAAAGGCAAGAGATATTATTTCAAATATATATTTTGAAAAAGGTATATAGATGTTGAAAATGTATATAGACATATATTTGTAACTTAGCCTGCAAGGTCAAGGTAGGTGACAACCACTTACCAAGGATCCCAGGCTGTCATATCTTGCCTCCTGTGCACAAATGTGCAGCCTTGATGCTCATGAGTACAAATTCTGCCATAAAAATAGCTTTGTTTCATTTTACTTCTTAGTCTTTCACTTTCCTTGCTCAAAAGAGCTGCTGATAAGATCTATTTATCGGTATGTAATTCTCTCTGACATTATTTACTCATCTAAGAATTTGATCAGGAAAAGCAGCAGATATTGGGCTGATAATGTTCAATTGCAGAAATAAAGAGGAAGTAATTTTTTTTGTTTGTTCACCCAGAAATCCCACCACTTCAAATATATTTTCACATCGAAATGAAGCATATTTCAAAATTTCATGTGAAATGAAATTTGAAGAAGTAGCTTTGAGGTAAGGGAAACACTCAGAAATATTTTGCCACCACATGGTTCTATTCTTTAAACTTTTAAAAATTTTTATATTAAAAATTCACTTACTCTGAAGAGTAGTTTTGGAACAACTTTCATTCTGAAAATGTCAAAGTGTCATTATTGAAATGTTTTGACTCACATGTTTTCAAAATTATATCAAAATAATTCATAGTTTAAAACATTTGGTTCTTGATGAACTCCCCCCCAGTATCTTTATGAAGAAAGAAAACAACACTCAGCCACCTCTTTTCAGTGTAGCCTGGACATGTTTCCCATACTGAAATATCCATAATATCTAAAAAAGAAATTACCATAACTTGAGCAGAAATTTTCCCAAACAAAGCAGTCTTCTAGAATCTGAAATTGAACCTCATAATCTTGCACTTTGTATTCAATTAATATCCTTTGTCTGAGGAGCTCTGAATGTTTTAGAGATGAATCTCCTATTTTTAATTTGCATTTGTTTGTCTTTCTACAATTTGGAGAATAAATTTCTTTGCAGCCTAATTCTAGGACACCATTCGCAAGAAGATATGCTCAAATAACGTGTGTGCCTTTGTTCTGACTGCAGCATACTTATCTGAACAGGGTTGCTTTTTTGTGTCAAAGCTTAAGCCTCACCATAGCATTCTGAAGTGACAATAACCCTGTTTTACAGGTGGGAAGCTTCAGGTAAGGGGTAGCCCAAAGATGCCTTTTGACAGCCAGGAGCAAAACTCCCTTCTTCTGATGGGGTTAATGCAAATCCAATACAAAAGCACTTTAGCAAGGATGGTATTGAAAATGTCAGCTCAAGCTGGCAGGTCATGATGATTTTTTTTTTTTTCTGAAAATGAATTTTTAAAGTTTTAGAAAGTAAACTTAATGCTAAGGTGGTGTTGTGCCTAAAAAGCCTTTTACAGGATGACTTCTGCTGGTGTTAACCTATGGCTCAAGCACACTCTGTCCTACACTCCCTGCTATAGTCAGTGGTGTGCTCAGCAAATCTGCTTTTAGAGAACCGCTGTGCAGCTGCTTCTCCTTAACAATTTTCCCCCCTCTGAGTTATCATTTAGAGGCAGGAAGGGAAGACCCAGATGGCTAGCAAATCCAGGATCTTTTCCAGTTGCTCAGGGTAAAATTAATGTGCTTGCTTGCATCTGGATCTGAGGATCTAAGCCTTTTTTTTCCAAACAAAACCAGACTAAAACAGCAACAATAAAAACAATTTTGCTTGGAAGAGGTGTAAGAGGGAACCTTTTAAATACAAATGGCTGGAGTGGACATGCCTGATCCAAAAGTTCCCCTGAAACTGCAGCTTTGGAGCAACTGAGTTGCAAACTCTGCAGCAGTAATGATTTAATATCCCTATTTTACTCCTAAGCAAAGAAACTCGGAAAAGAGGATTGGAATATTATGACAGTCTACAGGGGGAGGTGCAATTCTGCCAGAGAGGCATGTTCAGCTGAATTATCTGGTGCCATGGGAAGCAGAAGACCTAGGTCCTCTCTCCCTGCTCCTAGCCTTGCCTGATTGCATCACTGCTTCCACTGCACCAGGGATCTTTTGGCACACAGGGTGCTTTGTTTGTTATCATAACCTGGCACAGAAGAGCTGCTTTGCCCACTCCTCAAATGCAGCTGCAACACAAGGGTGCAGGCAAGGGCAATGTACAGCCTCTTGTTTCCAGCTGGAACCAGAATTTTTAATTAGGGAAATTTGTGAGGGGTTTAGGAGTTCTGGCCAAAATCCTGAGGAAACCAACCAGAAAGATTTTAAGTTTACAAGCTGTCAGGATTGCGGTTTTGCATCCTACTGGGATCTTTGCTTGGACTATCAACTAGTGCCAGCTCTGGGGGAGTGCTGCAAGGGGGCACCAGGAAAGTCCTTTGTGTTTCTTCTTCCCATTTTTTTCTTGAAGTCAGACAAGCCCCTGTCTGTCAGGTCACAGCTCCAGCAAAACATCTGGCAGTGGTTCCCAAGAACCTATAGGCACCAGGTGGCAGAGGGGAACTGGGTGCCTGCAGTGAAGAGTGCCAAGGAAGCTATGCTGAAAGCTTGTATTAACACCTTGGGAAACTGTGATTAAAGTCTGATCAGCAAGTGAAACTCCATCTGTGCCATCTGGTTGTCTGTCTTGCACCAGTTTACAACCGCAAGATTATTTAGCAGTGCAATTTACAGGAAGAGACCTGTTCAGAAATAGGAGTGTCAAACCTTTTGTTTAAGTTGAAGTCAAAGTCCCTATTTATAAAAACTTTACAACTTAAATAGACCAAAGAATAATTCTATAATTACATACAAAAAATAGATTATTTTAGAATGACATTGACCATATCTCTTCAAATAGAATAATGAACTAAAGTACCTTGGGTTGGCAATTGATTCTTTTTCTTCTTCTCTTAGAGTAGGTAAACATTCACAATCAGCTGAAAAAGGGTAAGAAAAAAGACTGTAGTTACTCTTGGCAATTCTTCTACATTTATTTCAAAAATGCATCAACTTTTATCATGCAGTCACTCTAGAATATATATCTGCAGATGCATTTCTGCACCCTTTTATCTGCACAGTCCCCATATCATGAATGTTACACGTTTTAAATCCTCTTTCCCTTTGATAGGTGTTGTCACCATTTCTTTATTATATATATTCCAGTTTCTTACGTGCACCTATATAAATGAACTACTTTTGAGGACTGTTTCCTACAAACTGCCATGGGGACAGTTGTTTGTTAATCTTCCACTGCCAATAGTTGCACTTATGCTTTATAATCCAGCTGGGAATTTGGGGCTGGAGTTTAGGGAACACTAACACATATACACACACACACAAAAGTATGTAAAATATTTGCTTCCTTCTCTCCACAGTATTTTAAAATTTGTTTTACACCACTATTTTCCCATGCAGTGCACTTAATGCCTCTCTTTCACTACTGCCACTTAGCACATTTTCTACTAGAGCTTACAGACCGCGAAGGTCAAAACCCCATCATGTGGAGCACTGTGCTAACGCAAAGAAATGCTCCAAAGGGTTTTATGTCCTGAAAAACAAAGCATCCCTAGTAGGTCAGGCAAATGAGCCATTTGGATAGAAGGCAAGGGACTAGGAATGAAAAAAATATCAATGATTCAGCATTTCCTAGCCAGTGGAAAGCTGCTCACTGTTCAAAATCAGGCCTCGGTTAATTCATGCCTTACCAAAGACCTGCAGTTCTTGAGGAGAGCCTTGAAGGACAATGCAGACCCCTTACAGATTTTGACTGGGGAATTCAGCTGGGAGGAAAATGGGGGGTGGAAAATGCAAGATACTTAGAAGTAACAGAAAAGGGAGCTGAAGATGCTGCTGCTGGTAGTTACCACATGTTCTAATTGCTCTATGGGCTGATAGCCTTGCAGGGGAGGGGAAGGATGTATTCACAGGTTCCTGCCTTTTAAATAAATGGTAGTGTGAACTATAAGCAAATGCATATTTCTTCTACAATACCACAATGTGGAGCACAAAACTGTAGAAATTCTGGTGACTGAAAGGACTACATGCTTCAGAGTAACTAGTACTTAGCATTAAAAATCTGTATTTAAAAATATAAAAATCTGTATTTAAAAATATAAATAACATTCACAGCTATAAGCGTGTTTAATAGAAATGTCTACTGGAAAGTGAAAACATTTATGAGATTTCATCTCGTATTAAAAACAAACTCCCACACAAACTAAAATACTCCTCTGAAAAATTCTACCCCTGACATTTGTTCAGTTATGTTAGTAGGAGGGAGTCAAGAGCATAACTAAAAATGTTGTAGGAAAAGCAGTGATACACATACAAAATGCCTTCCATTGATTTTCTATGCACGGGATCTACGTCAGCAAGCAAGAGAGGGAGGATGGAGTAGAGAGGTTACCGTGTACCATTTTTGTTCATGCTGTTCATCCATTTATCAAGCTCTTCCATTTCTATCTCCATAACAGAGGGTGTGTCTTCTTCAAAAATAGGACTTGAAAGAAGAGAGGGGAGAAAAAAGCATTACACAAAATGCTTAATTCAAACAACTTACAATGTAGTAATTTTGTATGACTGCCTTATAATTCCAGACGCATGTATTAACTCTGGAAGGCCATCCTAGCCTAGTACTCTGAGAAGATGTCAGCCCAATGGGTGTCAACCAAATGGCCGCAAACAGATATAAGGGAGTGGCATTGAGATGCCAGTCCTGGGCAGAGGTAGGGCTGGCTGAGACATAACACACAGAAGGACTGGGGCATGCCAGAGCACAGGATCACTGAGCTTCTTGAGAACTGTCCCTGCTGTAAATAGAAAACATTAAAAAAAAAAGAAATAGTTTGTCCCTGCCCTCCTGGAACACATGGCAAAAGTCCCACTGCTCCAGTGTTAAAACCAGAAGGCCTAAAGTTCCATCATAGCTGTGACTGACATTTGCAGTGACTTCAAAAGGAAAGGTCATGGGTGGAGTAGCTGCATTTATTTAAATGCCTCCACTAAGCTTCCTTTTGCTTATCATTCCTGCAGTCATACCACAGAAAAAGTATTTTTAGCAAAAAAAACCTTTTCTCCCTTCTAGACCCAATTTGTGAACTTTCCGCATTGACAAGCAAGATGGAGCTCAATAAAAGGTAACCATAAAAATTATCACTATGATAAGAGCCACACAGCTTTTGGCTTTTTTCCCAGCATTGCTTCTGTGGCAGTCAGGCGATCCTTTCTGCCTCGCCTCTGAGTGAGAAGACAAACTTGAAAAACAGGGGAGCAAGACACGGAGCTTATTCTGAATAGTAAAAGCCTGTGATGAGCCTGGGAACTGATCCCCTTTGCTCATGGAGCACCTTGTACATCTTGTGGCTGATGGAGCAGGAGGTGCCTAGAGCAGGAGCAGTGAGGGCTGCGGGCTGTGGGGGTCTCTGGGGCAGCGCTCACCTCAGTCACCATGAACTCTTGTTCTCCTGCTCTAGTGTTACACCTTCAGCCAGGTGCTTAAGTCACGCTGTAGCCACCTGTCGAGATAGTTAGCTGGTGCAGCTGATGGCCAAAGGTAGTGGTGTGTAGTGTACAGCTAAATTAAAAGAGGTAGTGAAGGACCCAAAAGTTAAAGAATAAAAAGAAAAAGCATAATTATATTAATAAAATTTACCTTTTCACATTCTCACTTCCCAGCTCATCTGGAAAAGAAGAAAGTTGGTGTTCATAGTTCTGCATGATATATAACCTTTAGTATATACAGGGTCCAGCCTGCATGCAAGCCTTGAATAGGGTCAAGTAAAACAGGTTGCATTTTCAAAAGGCATAAAAACTAAATTTTAGATGAAAGACAAAATATCTTATCTTGTCTGTAATTTTCCTTATTTTGAATCTTGAGCACACTAAATGCCACTCATGATTAGCTCAGCCATGCTGGGAGGAAGCCCAGCATTAGCGCTGCAGTGGGCAGGACAAGGCAGATGCACATTTCCCTGAGCAAAACAGATGTGCTGAGGGAAATGGCATCCTGAAAAGCAACCACTTCTGCAAAAAATTTGTTTACTGGAAGCGTTGGGACGTTTTGCTGCAGACTACACTCAGGCAATCCAGCTTTGTCTGGAGACTCTGGGAGTCACTGATGGGGAGAAGAAGGGATGGGGTGGGGGGCTGGACTGCATGGCAGATTAAATCTCAGTTAGGCAAATGAAGCTGAACTAGCCAGATGTCAAAAGGGATCCAATGCTTCTTATGACTCCAAGACAAAGTAAATCTGGGGAAAAAAAAGTGGGGTAACAGACATAATTCAGATAAATATCTTCCCCTCCAGGAATCAAGTGACTGAAAAGCCTGTCTTTAATCAGCCTTATTTTTAATTCATTGTTGTCAATGAGTGCTGATACTTCCCAGGTGTTCCAGCACATTTCTTGACTGGAGGGCCACCCCAGAACTACAGAGCCATCTGCCCCAGCTGTAAGGATGCTCAAAATCCCAGCTCCTAGCATGGGCACAGGGCATGAGACTCCAGGATTGTGTTCCTGAAAGGCACCAGCTTTCCTATCCCTCTGAAGAGTGTACCTGCATTTCCAATCATCCATGAACAGGCAGGCAACTAGGTGCCTGGTTGTGAATTCGGAGTTTTTTAGAGGGTGACCCCTCAGGAAAATGCAACCTAAAAATGCCCTGAAAACTTGACTTAAAATCTGTGTTGAACGGGTTGCACTGTCGCAGAATGAGGAGCTTACAGCTGCACTCTGGCCCTGCAGAGGCACTGATGCAACCATTTCAGGATTTCACTTACCAACTATGTGGTTTTAATATGACACCTCAGTTTGTCTCCTGTGGTTGACACTCCAATTTACCAATTCTTTTGTTAATAGATCATGGCACCTTCCTGAAGCATTGCTCACCCTACCACAGCTCCCAGGCAGTCTGACCATGGGATTCCTGGCTTATTTGTGTGATGTGATGCCTTCATGGCATCCCTATGGAGCGGGATCCCTTAAAAGTGTTCCTTAAAATTATTTTGCTTGTTCTTATTTTACTGCAGCTCCAAGCAGCTTTACCTTTTGGGCACTACAGGCAATAGAAGCACTAATTCCTTGCAAGAAGTTACTGAGCATAAAGACAGATTAAGCATTTGCAGGTACACAGTTACATCCCTGAGTATTCTCAGCACTGCCAGGAGCCAGAGCTCAGTCCCATGGCTCCCATGGCTGTGCAGAGTGAGCAGGAGGTGCCAAGAAGCAAAACTAGCTCCTGCCCAAGGAGAGCTGCATGACCAGGTACTGCTGGCTGGGGAGGATCCCTCTCCCATCTGTCAAACATGCAACTACAATCAGAGAAGGGCATCCTAAATGTGGCATCCCAAATAATGTTTTGTTAATGTTAAGCATGTCCTAAAAATAGCCTTTTGATGCATGAGAAGACAGATTTACCTTGCTTAGACTTTTTCCTTTTATGATGTACTACAAAAAATGTGATCAACAAAATTAGCAGGACCAGCAGCACAACAGGAACAACATATATCAAGATAGACTGTTCTGCTGCTTCTAGGCTGTCCTCATCATTGACAGCATTCAGTTCAGTACTTGGAGAACTTTGTGTTTCAAAGCTGCTCTCAGTAGTGCTTGCAGCTACAAGTACTGGCTCCTGGTCATCCACAGTCGAAGAACCCGTAGGAGGAGGAGGTGTTGCTGTAACAGTGGGTAACATTGTCAATCCATCTCCTGAACCATCGTTTCCAGGGCCTGTCAAACATATGAGCACAACTTAACATTTTGTCGATTTCATTAATATTATCAGTGAGTCACAGCATACAAATTTAGTGTTTACTTTCCATTTGAGGTATTAAAAAAAAAAAATCAGCAGATGCCTCATACACACAGATTTGAAGTCTTGGGCATCAGATGTAAAATTAGATTGCAAATTTGTCATAAAATCTTACCACTCATGATCAAGTTCTTCAGCTGACTTTTACTGGGACGTGTCAGCATCTGTGATCTGTCTGCACACAGCTGCCTTGCACAGACTTCTCTTCCTGCAGGTTGGCATCCGGTCTTGCTTGCATTAAAATTATTCAGCTTCTCAGTAAACCACACCAGCCTGTTTTGCTCCTCAGTCTTGGCACATATGTCCCTCCCCTTACCCAAGGATTTAGGCACTCCCTTCAGGGAGACCATTTTCCCTGGTTCACCAGTTCCTTTGATTCACTCATCTCCCCCTTTCTGTGCCTTTCTCAAATATGTTAAATTTGTCTTACTGTGAAAAACAGAATTGGTAGAAGGAAGTCTGCAGGATGCAGAAGCTGCTGACTTCCCCTTCTGCATGGACTAGAAGAGGTGGTAGTAACACAGGGATGTTACGTGATACAGGTCCAACTAACTGTTCCTCTGATCCTACAGACTGGCTGAAGGAACATATGGTAAAGCATCACTGCCTGGTGTGCCTCATAAGTGCTAAGATGGGGGGTTTTGAACCTGGATTTCAGTTTTGGTTTCATTATCATGCATTTTGCAAGAAAAGTGGCTAAAGTTGGTTATGTTGGCAATAGTGAAACAAGCGCTTTTTGTTCAGCTAATTAAGAGTCTATTGACTGTCACAGAGTTTAAAGCTTAAAAGAAGTACAGCAAATTCTGGGCTGATACTGTACTCTATACTGATGCTAAAAATCCTGTTGTAGCCAAATGTGCAAGAATCAGTCCTTAGATAAATTACAACAGCGTATTTCCAAATGCAAAGCCTTCAATAATTTTCTTAGCATGAAATTAAATGATGGGGTTTTTGTGTTATCTGCCCTTTCAGATACAATGCCGGCATGGTGCAGGTCTCATTTTATGCAATAAAGCAGGATGAGATTTCATGACTTTTGCAATTACATGTTTCTCCTCATTCTTGTAAAGTGCTGGGCAGCCAGAGTTTCCACTAGAGTTAGCAAGAGCTTAAGGCTTTCAGCACCTCAGTGCTGGCATTTCCAATCTCACAGGACTGGAACCAAAAGTACTTTGCATTTTAAATGCTTTTGTAAACACATTAATCTTCATAATGGCCCTGAGAGATGAGCAGTTATCATCTCCATTTTACAAATGAGAAATCAGAAGGACAGGGATGCTGTCCTTCCCAGGGACGCCAAGTGAGAGAGAAAAACTGGGATTAGAGCGCTATCTCTTGCTTAATCCACTCTGCAGCACCTTCTCTCCCATCAGATTTGTCTCAAAGAGAAGATGAGTATTTCATAAGACTGTATTCCAGGAAACCCAATTTCAAATGAATAAAATGATTTGAGGGTGACAGCAGTGTTTTATCTAGATTTTTATGCTGCACATATCACACAGGCATCTGATTGTTTCATCCTTTCCTGAAAACTAGGAAAGAATTTGAATACTTAATGTAATACTGTGAAGGTCACCAGACTCCTGCACCACAACAGGACACTGAAAATGATAACTCTTCAGTGGCAAAGCACTTTGTATCAATAGTCTCCCTGTCTCTTCTGTATTTAGTATTTCAGTCAAGAGCAAAACACAATCTCTGCCTCCCTTGCAGGTAACAACCCCTTAGGCACATGCTCCTTCCACCCTTTCCCGTGATCTGCTGGCTGTCCTTAATCTTTTCGCAGAGGACAGGTGGCAGAGCTCCTCTCCCTTATTATTTTGGCCATTTGACTTTTGTTTTCCAAGGTAGTTTGTAGTTCCCAGTGCCTGCAGCCACTCCATTTCAACTGCTGTCGTGCGGAGCAGCGAGGCAGCACTAGAGATGCCCGTGCCACAGACTGTGGTGTGATGGACTGTGCCACCGGCAGAGCCGATGGCCAACCACAGCCTCGCTGAACCTCTTCGATGACCTTGCTTCAGTTTCCTCCTCCAGCCATCGCCCCTGAAACCCATTGCCTGCCTCATGTGATATACTGAGATGGACAAGCCTGTTGCTTAAAATAGGGAAAGGGCGTGGAGAAAATTTTTCATTTACTCTTGAAGCTAAAATGGATTTTTCAAATGTCTAAAGCATGGTGTGGCTTTAAAGCAAAGCAAACAGTCACACCTCATTAACTGCAGTGCTAAACTTTCAGCTGCAGAGTATGCTGTGCTTGATTTCTGAGAGCGACCTTTCCAGTATCTCTGCTACTTTGCCTGGTTTTGAACTATGAAGAAGACTTCAAATCACTTGTCTCTGTGTGAAATAGAATTACCTTTTTCTAGTCTCTAGGCAAAGAAAATGGCAAATCACAGGGAATGACCTTGCTGCCACATATTTTTGTTCACTTTGCATAATTCCAGGGACGAAACAGCATCTCTCTGGGAACACCATTTCCTCTTACAGAGATCTTTTCTCTGGGTGAATTAAATACATCTTTCAGCAGAAGGGCAGCCAATTGCACAATGCCCTTGCAAGGATATTGCTCTTATTTCCTGCCTTTTGCCTGCTGCCTCAACACATCTCCCTCCCCTGTTACTGCTGAGGAGCAGAGCTCGGCCTCAAGGGATGCCTTACGTGTCACACAGGAGTTGCTCTCACTCTCAGGCCACCCACACATCACGCCTTTTACACAGGAGGGAAGCACAGTCTGCACCTGGGTTGCCCAGGGAAGGGTTTGTACCTGCAGTCCAGCAGGGAGAGATGGGCTCAGGCCTCCCAGTGCAGCTGTAATGCTTGCCCAAGCCACATGAGACCCACGTGGCTGACCTCAAGACAGTTGCTGTTTTTCATAGTGTTTTCAATTTAAAGTGCTCAAAATAGCGAGTGGGTTGTGTTGCAGCTGGCCCTGGTGGCTGTTTTGTAGAGTGAATGAAAGCTGGGCATTGCAAAGTTTGGAGCAGGGCAGAAGAGCATCTGAAAGTTGGAGATTTTGTGAGGAGCTATTCAAACAGTTTCTCCATGCCAGCTTTGCAGTGGTAATTTATACCATGAACTGTCTTGTCAGCTGTGCTGGGGTTTCATCTCAGAGAGATCTACTAGCTGCCTGAAAATGGAAATCTGACTACAATACAGCATAACATTCAGGATGGAAAAGCAAGGCCAATGGAGTGCAACAAAGAGCAACTCACACCTGAACATGTGGATATCTCCCTGACTTTGCCCGTGCCCTTTCCCTTGCTGAGTTCAGCCTCATGCTGTTGGCTGCAGTCCAACATCCATACTTATCCCTCTGCACATCTTATCTGAGGAGCAAATGCTCATACAACAACTGCATCAGCTTCACATTTGTCTGGACCACCTGGAGCATGAATGCTAGTGAGTTCTTCCCATGTCGAGGGCAGTGGATGGGAATACAGCTTCAGCCCAGCTCATATTGTCACTATCCATGCTTTCAAGAGCAGAAGGGAGAGAGGCTGGCATGCAGCCAGACGGAGAAGTGGCACAGCTGGAACTGGAAGCTAAGAAGCTGGAGCTAGAAGTTAGGAAGTTCTCAGGCTTCTACAACTGAGGTATTGGAGGATCTAGTCCTCAAGGTACCAAAATGCCCAAGCAAGCACTAGCAGCATCTCAGAAAAGGTTCAATTAGCAGTTCTTACAAATTATGAAAAAGCTATGTCCCTGTATGCAGATACCATGGGATAAGGTATTACTCAATATTTTCTACTTGGAAAACATGCTTGGATCACTGATGGAGTTTGCTTGAGTTTTGGAGTTGCTCCCAAACCTGCTTTTCATGGGAGACAGAGGGAGTTGAATGTACCAAGTGATTTTACAGTTTGGAGTCCAAAAAACTACATATCAATCAAACAAACAACATTTCTGTTGTTGCAGCATTTCTTCCTCTGGGGTTTGTGCTGCAGCACTCAGAGGTGGTGATGCGGGCTTCCTGATGAAGTAAGCAGGCAAACAGGTTTCTGAATTCACTTGGATGCAAGGCAAAGGAAAATAGGAAATAGCTGGCAGTCAGCACATTCAGTTCTGTTGTAAAACCATCCGTCTCCCTGCTGCCTTACCATCAGAGTCAAGGACTGGGATCTCTCCAGAGAATTTTTCAAATTACAACATAGTGCCTACTCAGAGAAGAAAAAAGGATGAGATAGAGAAAAAGCAAGAGCTATGTCGATGGGACAGCCAGGCTTACTAGTTTGAAAAGAAAGTTTTTGTTTCTCCAAACTTTCCCATAAGCTATAAAAATGCGATGAAAGGAAAGCTCACAAAAAGGTGACAGAACAAGAAAAGGCTATAAAACTGGAATATAGTTACCACATCCTATATCATTCTGCCCCATACACACATTCCTTCCGGAGGTATAGTCATACCACTCCCCATGGTCTGTATGATCCTCTCTCATATTGCTTGGCTCATCCCTGCACTGTTCTCTCCCCACGTTTCAGGGTGCAGTCAGAAGGGCTGTTCCTTGCCGTGGCCAGGGCTTGCCCGGTTGCCTGTTGTGGCAGGTCTCGCCTGTCAGTCTGGCTGGAAGATGAATCCTCAAAAGCCTGCAGGCTAGCTGTTGGGTGCATGTGCTCTGCTGATGAGGGAGCACAAGCATTTCAGGATGGCTAATCTGTAGACAAGATCCTATTAAAACGAGGTGCTTAGAAAGCGTTATCTACGTATAACCTGAAAGAGGAAACAACTGTTTAAGCTCATTTACAGAAGATGGAAACTGCTTTTCCTCGCTGTGTTTCTATCCAGCTGAAGTGGTGCATTAACCGCTGATGCTGCAAATTCAGCCACACATCTTAGAGTCAAACTGTGAACCTGTAGTCTCATTTCTCACCCCCAGTACTAAAGGTTTTCCAGACCAATTTATGCATTTAGTTGCTTCTACTTAATCTGATGGTCTTCTAGCTCTGTATCTGTGATACCCATGCGACCTCACTGTGATGCAAATCTCAGTCCTCCTTGCTCTCAGGAGGACTCTGAAATTAAAGATTCAAAAGCTCCAGAGGCTTTCCAGCTATCATAAAAGCTCTTCAGGGAAAAGAGACTGGTGTCACTGACTGAAATATAGTATACAATCTTGCTGATGTAAATGAGAGCTTTTCTGAAATGTCCCTGAAGCACTTGAATAAAGCACAGTGAATGTTTGTGTGTGTGGATAAAAGGGAGGAATGGTAGTAAATATGTAGGAGGAATTGATGTGTTCAGTACAAAAGATTTTTCATCTGCTTTTTAGGGTACTGCACTTTGGAAAGAGAATATGTAGCAAATCCTCATATCTTACATTGTTGCTTTGCTAGAAAATTTTAACAGGGGTTCAAACATATTCTCAATTCAGTACTCTAGGGGGGAACAGGTCAAAACTATTGCTCCCTTAGAGACCTTAACTTTGTAGGCGACATAACCTAAAAGGCACTTGTCTGCCAAGGAGAGAGGCACTGCCTGTGCTCATGGTACAGGCTGCTGAATATCTGGACCTTTGGTAGGAGTGTTTCTTTGAATGACAGCTCATAACAACAGCACAGAGACACAGATAAAATAAAGCACTATCTGCAACTACCCCAGCTTTTCCGCTTTCCAATCTTACATGTTATACTGTTCCTTTCCCTCACACATTTTCTCGCTCCCCATGTCAGACCACTTACGCTGCAATTTCCCAGAGGTTTCACCAGACACTGTGGGAGATGGCATACACTGGGAAATGACTGTAGAGTCAGAGGCTGTTCCTATAAGCTTTGGTAAGGGTCTTAATGCTTGTTACTAGGGTCTGCACACACACCTAGATAGGTCTTCAGGGCTGGTGCAAGGCTGAGCAGTGAGCACCATCGCCTACAGTAGAGAGGAACACTGTTACGTGTAGGTAGGGGCTTTCTGACTGCATTAAAGCAAGGGGAAGGGAACTGGTGCAAACCCTGACATCCACTCAGTATGGAACCGGGAGAAGGCCAGCACCCAGAGCTGAGACCCCAGGAATGCTCTTAGAGCTACCGGATTAGAATGATTGTAGTGTAGCATGGAGAAAAACATCCATAAATCCTAATTCAAATGGCAAGGCTAAGGTTTTACAAGGCCCTAGCACGGTATGGGAACAGGACTTATAAAGACTTTAATCTGTCTGTGCTGCAAGATTTAATCATACTCTGTTTGCCTACTTTGTAAAGGTCTCTAGACAACAGACCACTTGAAAGATGAAGACTGTCTGGCAAAAGGTGAAAAAGTTCCTTTAAAGGTTCTGCCCTATTGATCTGTGAGCTAGGAGGTGTGAGAGCAAAGGATCTCCCCGGGAGGCTGCCCTCAGCAGGATGTTCCTGACCCACCAGTGCTTGTGGGGTACATAAGCCCTACATAAACTTTCCCTCCACCAGTTCAACTTCCCCCTCAAGGCCCAAGTTCACAACCTTTCCATCCCACCCTTGCAGTCAGCATACATCCCCAGGTACATTTTGGGGTTGGCTGCAGAAGCAAAAGCCGCCTTTGTATGGGGAGCAAAGGTGGGTGCTCTCCTCCCCTTCCCCAAACACAGCGGATTGGCTCCAGAGAGTCAGGGCTGACAGGGCTTGGGGAGGGCTCTGGCAGGCTGACTCACTCCCAAAGAGGAACCATTCCAAAATCAACCAGCTTTTAAAGGTCGACCTACTGGTAGGAAGTCTCTGAAGGCAGTGGGGAGTGGGTTGGGGCACCTGGTGTATGACATCTCCCCCGCGCTTCCTGAAGCCTCTAATGCCCATTGCAGAGAAGGGCAGGGGGCCACCCAGTCATGGGCTGAGGTGTCCCTCTGCCCTGGGGAGCTGGTGATCAGTACCCTGCACACCAGCTAAGGAAGCAGGAGCCTGATCACTCAGAATCACCTGCATTGTGCTCCTCTGTTCCCCTGGGGCCTCTATTTTGCTCTGCCCATGGTGGGATTTTTCTTCCTCTGACCGCTTTGATTCTGAGATACATTCAATGCCTGCAGCATATTTTTCTAATGTATCTGCAGTGCAGCAGGGCTGTAGTAGCATAGTCAAACCCAAACTATTTTATACTGATTTAGCTCACTGTTACAGCTAAGCAAGACTGCTAAGCGCAAGCAGCTCAGCAGCACGCCAGGAGCCTGCAGCCCAGCTCTGCACCCTGCTAATAGTACTGGTTTTCAGGGAAAAAAGTGCCCGCACCAAACCACCGATTCCAGCAGCGCATTTTAGGACATTAAGAGAAGAAGTCCAGTGATAGCTGAGAGTGTTCATCCTCTTTCCCTGCTTTCCATAGAGCTCTCACTCTCTACAGCAACACGGAGGAAGCAAACACTTCTAGTCCATACTGAGGCACTTTGGCAGGGATTTGTTTGGCACCAAAAGGCTTATAAGCATCCCCTTGGCAAGGTTTCAGCATAAGAGCTGCCTGTCATGTGCAGCCGCTGGCTGCCAAAATGCCAGTGGAACCAATGATCCCTGCAAACAGGCAAGAGCCTCTGCAATGACACCCCAGCGCCTCAGCATTTTGTTGCAAGTGGCTTTTCTACTCTTGGTTCTTCCCTTCAGAGGGTCAGGACATAAGTCCATGGTGCCGGTCACTTTGTTCTGCAGCTGGGAATTCAAAATATTTGTCTCCGGAACGGGCTGTTCTTTTGTTAAACCAGTTTCAGTGCACTGGGACTGCGGAAATCGGCAGTCACCTTTTGAATGGAAGCAGTTCTCTGTCTTTAACTTTACTATTGAACGCTGATGGTATGGGTGTGGGGTCTAAAGCGTTCAACAAATAACTAAAATTAGAAGCAAAATGCCTGGTGGGACAACATGGAAACTCCAGTTCTCTACACATCTGCAATTTAGGAGATGTAGGAATTGTACGATTCGTTTGCTGCTGTTTGGGATAGGTCTAAGGAAAAAAAAAGTCAAAGCTGTGAAAGAGACAGGCAACTGAAAACAGAGAGAGTAAACACAGCAAAAAGCAGGAGAGAGCAAGTCCCCACAGATCTCCCAGTGCTCAGTTTGGAGGGTGTTGCCTTCCAACTTGGTCCCACCGCTGCAGGCAAGAAACACAGTCCCACCTCGGCAGGCGAAAGGCGCTTTCTTACTCACCACTGCCGTCAGATCCTGCAGCCAGCGACAGGGCAGAGAGCAGGGTGATGAGGCCGGGGGTCCGCATGCTGCCCCGGCAGCGCTCCCACCCGAGGGGTGCGCCGGCAGGCTCCCTGCTGCACCCGAACATCTACATTTCCTGCTTCCTGCCGAGGTGCATCTGAGCTGCATTTCTTCGGGAGATGGACTCTCTTTGATGGGTTTTAGGAAGTGATGTAATTCCGTCTGGGCCTGTCAAGCATGAAATGATTGCAAAAGAAAGAAGAAGAAAAAAAAAACCCAGAAGTTGCTCTTCAAGCACGCGCTTGGCTGAAGCACCTTTATGCTGTAGGTGAGAGACCTCCCGCTCTCTTCCTCTCCTTTCACTCCTGACTTTACTACCTTCTAGTTTCATCTACATGCAGTGCCACAGACATCATGCAAACACAAATCAGACACAAAATTTCATGTATGTGTGTTAGCAGGAAGGTTTTATGTCACTTTTCAGGATGGTTGAGCGAGAAAATTTCAGTAGTGCCTCCCCTCCTGCCTTGGTTCTCAAGCTGTGATTCTCCTCACATCGGGATGGGAGACTGCAGGCATTTACAGCCCCAAAAGGCAACCCCCAAGTGGGCTGTCTTCAGCAAATGGGCTGAATGGCTGGCCCTCTTAGCAGCCTGCAACTGAGTATTCTGGGCTGGTTTATGCTGAGGAAGAGAAAAAGCATGAACACCACATCATTTTTTGTTATGAGCAGGTGGCTTAGCTAGAAAGTGCTTAGACACTGGTATGATGATGGCTGTAGATGACACGGGACAGAAGGTTTCAATCCCCACCAGGATGCAGTGCCTGGCATGGGGGTCCACAGTGTCACTGTTGATGGAGGTGGTGAGGGGCAGGTAATCCTGCCTCCCTTCTTTACTTCTCTTGATTTTCTCTCCCCCTTGGCAGTCTCTGTCTGGGTGAGCAGGTCATGGCTGTTGCCCCCCCAGACACTGCCCTGTCCTCTGTTCCAACCACCCCATCACTGTCCACACACTCAGAAACACGTGAGGGCTGACCAGGGGCTTCCACACATTGCCTGTTGCTGGGTTAAAGCAGTGAAGGACTTAAAAATAAAACCCAACATTTCCAATTTCTTGCTGTATAGGCTGGGCCTAGCCAGGGCCCAGGATTTGAATCTGGATCTAAAGCATACATGTACCCAAGCAAAGAGAGTGGTTGGACTATAGGCTTGGTTTGTTCCACTGTAGAAATAAGTGCTAGGTCTAAAATTCATCCCTCTGGTCGAGGAGAGTCTGCACTCCAGATTTTACTCTGGAGCATCCCAGGTTTGAGCCATTTTAAATACTTGCATAAAATTTTCCAGTAATAAACTAAGGAAAGAGGGTTGAATGGTCTCTGTGTAGGAGCTTCATGGTACTTTCTTGAGACATCAGTCTCTGTCAAAATCTGATTTCTGGTCAGAATGTGTTGAATTCTGGAATTCATTGAAGCTGGCATTGGTGAATCTTTCTGTTCAGTGGGAAGTGATCAACTGCTGTTCTGCTTCTCCAGCTAATAATTTTTTTTAACACACTGATGCTTTTATAGGTCATCAGTTATAGGTTATTTAGCTTGACTAGCTGAGAAATAGGTCAGTGATTCATTTAATGACCAGCTTGTTGATAGATTTAAAGCACTTGAATGATTTAGTTAACTAAAAATCTGAACTGGTTGCTTAGTATTGGCAATGTGTATTTATACACTTTATGAAATAGTGGGAAGAAAAAGCAAAGTTAGAACATTGCACCTACAAGAAGATAAAGAGGAGCTCTGAGTTTTGAAACCATTGCACTGACCAACTAATTAAATATTTTTAGAAGATACTCTATAATATGATGTCATAATCATACACAGTAACACTTACCAGACAGGTGTGTCAGAGGTAAGACTTTAAAGACTTTTCTGTTAAAAAATGACAAAAATTCCAAGGATTAGTAATACTGTCTAATTGACATAGACAGTTTGAATTATGAAAGTCCAGAAATTGAGGCTATGCAGGCATGTCCTGTGTGCTCAGAGGTGCTATGAATTTGTCTAGTCCGGCAGAAGGAAAACTGACAATGGGCCAGAGGCCAGCATGGACAAAGCCTGTCTGTGTTCTCCTGAGCAGAGACTCAGGTCCCAAGGCTGTTACTGTTGTCCATCCTCAGCTTTCCTTGAATTTCAACAGTAGGCAAAGTCATACTATTTAACAGTATAAAAATACTTTAATGCATGAAAAGGTGTGCTATACTCCTTTCCATTTCTTCACCATCTCCTTCCCAAGTTTGCCACTCTTGGTCTTTCTAATACCACATGGGCTGCAAATATGCTCTTCTGATTTATCCTGCCCTGCTCGGTTAGTGGTTTTGCCCCATTCTGTAGACTTAGTCCAGCTCACTCATCACTTCCTAAACCATAAACCTAGGCAGAGAAGCTAAAAGGGAAAAGAGGAAGGGATTTGTGTTTGTTTTGTATCTTTGCTGCATTTTTACCTCATATTTCTAATGCAAAAAACGATATCCTTTTCTCTTTTCCCTTTCGGTCTTTCTACATAGAAAGGTTGTAGCATTTACCTTCAGGTTCCCATCAGCTCCTACTGACAAATGCTTGGCTAACATTTGACTAATGTCTGACAACTCACCACTGCCCCTTGAAAGCAAGATAGACATCTACTTCTAGATGTGTACACAATTATGATTTCTAAGGCAAATAAAAGTACAGGAAACATGACTCTTGGCCACATTACCTTTTAAATAAGACTTTAGAGGGATACAAAGGCAGTTTGGCATGCATTTGACTATTTTAATTTTTTTTGAAAATGTAGAGAAAGGAAAATGAGGTACTTTGGATGCTGCCAAAACAGACTGTCAAGCACGGGCAGTTACCTGGGTCGATCCCCAGCAGCATCAGGATCATGCTCCCCTGAAGCACTCCCAGCAGGCTCCCTTTTGCCTGCCCAGGAAGCAAGGTTAGTACCTTTGCTTTGATTGTTGTCTGCAGCCTCCTGCATCTCTCTTGATAGTAGAAATACAAAAACCAAAAGTTGCAGTGACAACCTTGCTGCAAAACAAACTTGTGTATTTGGAAACCCATGTAGCTTCAGTCATGGATGATTTTCTAAGAGGGGTAGATTGCATCTGATAATTTCATAGGCCTTAGTGCATTTACTAGGATCTGCAATGCACCTTTAGCAAAGAGAAGTGTCTTTTCACAGGTAAAACAACAAAATTTTCTGGGTGCTTTCAATGTATGTTACCCAGCTGGAAACATTTGTGCAAGTTCAAGGTAACTGTTTAATTGATCTTTATATTATTAAGGGCATTTCTGATCACCAAGCTAGCCTATTTGCTAATGTTCTTCCCTAATCAGAGAAGGATTTGCATCACTGAGATTACAGGATGTCATCAGAATGACATTTTCAGAAAAACAGAAATGTCTTGCAATGCTGCAGCTGCTCGACTGATGCTCTTCTTGTTCCTTTTTCCTATGAAAACAACAGCAGTTAAATTTTGCAAGTGATGTGGCAAGGTGATGGTTAGTTATAGGGCTTACATTGCAAACCTGCTAGCGCAGCTTGTCTGCTGCGCACTTCAGCAGCTAATCCACTGGCTCTGAAGTGCAGGCAGAGGCTAGAGCCAGCCAAGTTCTGCTAGTCCCTTAATGACTTATTTCTGTCTCTGACATATGTTGAGAAAGGACAGATAAAATTTTCCCACAAGTCACTGTGAAAGAATGGAAAATAGCAGTGTATTGCAATTCACTGCAACATAAAAATTTTTAAAAATCATCAAAGCAAAAGACTTTATGCAAAGCCCACGGGGATCTTCTCAAGCCAGCCAGAGTGCCGGCTGCAGCAGCACTTCTGCGGACTGCTGAGCTAAGTAAGTTTTGCAGAATCAAGGCTAAAATCCACGGGATCCTTGTGTAGAAATCTCATGGGGATCTGGCACCATGTCCACACTCACTCTTGTTTCAGAACAAGCAATGTCTGACTGCACTGCAGAAGATGAAGCTCTCTTTCCAGCAAACTCAATTCTACATTATATGAAAAGACAAGTTACATTTTCTTTCAGCCACGGAGGTGCTTAAGAAAAAGTTTTAGATTTTTCTGAAACCAATGCCACCAGCATGAATTAGAACAAAGGTTAGAACAATGAGATGTTGTCCTTTACTGGGACAATATAATATAACTAAAGCGAGAGTGACAATAAAAGCATAAAAACAAGTCCTTACCAGTTTCAAGAATGCCTTTGTTTAACTTGACTTGTAATTGTCTTTTATTGTCTTTTTCTTTATTTTCTTCCTTATGCATATAACAGGCTGTTAAATCATGGCTATAATATTTTGGATACTTCAATAGAAACAGAAATAAAATACAAAGCTGAACTTGAAAATATCCAGATGTTTGTATCTACAAAATTATACTTGAAAATATTCAAGTATATTGTATCTAGGTTTCCTTTAACAAAATTAAAAATGGGTTCAAAGAGAGTCTTCTAACATTGAAAATCACTGAAATAGAAAAGGCCGAAGGCACTCACAGATTTACACTGAAGTTTAGCTGGACACTTCATTTCTTCTCATTTTGGGGAAAGCAGTATACGGATGATACATTTTGCACATGCCAAAACCTTCCTAAGTTATTTGTGGCTTGTGTAAAATCCTGAAATAGATGATGCCTCCATTCTATCATAGTACTGTTTGGAAATATGCTTCCTCCTGGGAGCTCAGCTTTTCTTCAGGCAAAATCTACAGCTGAAACTGCCCTTCTGAAAGGATCATGTCTGGTCAGCAAAGTGACCTTGTTATTTGACCACTAGAGAAATGCAGTGTCACAAGTTGATGTGGATAGTACCCAGCAGGGCCTTCCTCCAGCTTAGTGGGGAGTTTACCCATAAAATCCTTCACCCACAACCTTCCAAGACTCCTGCCCTTGAAATCTAGGTGGAACTCCATGAAGTCTATCTTTGTCTCAATGCAGGCTGGATAAAGGTGGGATGAACACCCCAAAGTACAACTTCAGGATTTGTTTTTTGGAAAAGCCTGCACTTATCTCAATGTTATCAGCTTCACATTCCTTTTGGTGGCTAAATAATAAATGCTTTGTCCTAACTTTGCAAATTCAGAGTGCTCCTGAGCTCCAATAGCAGCTGTACCCCTTTTTGCCCCCAAGATTGTATGCTTTAACATGGAAAACCTAGGTGTTTGGGCCAAAAGGCTGTGCCCCACTTATTTTCAAAACTACGCAGAGCACCCTCATGAGACACGAAGCCATGAGCATCTAGACAAGCAGCCAAGGCCTCAGCAATGCAATTCAGAGAATCGAGTTTTCAGGCACTTTTATTCATTCTAACGTATCAGTACTGTGAGAGAAAGTTACAATTTATTAATCTTTTATACTTTGTTCTTTCGAGGCCACTGTTGGAATGAAACTGAAATAAAAACCACCAGTTTTTAAAAAGGCTTGGGTCACCTTTCTGACCTTTTATTAATTAATAACTCAGGGTTTTGCTTCTTGGTGGAGCAGCACAGGGATTTATTAGCTAAAGGTTTGTCTCATTCTTTGAAAATAATTATGTACATGTATTAGGATTTAAACTGGAATTAGAGACTGAAACGATATAAATATACATTTTCTGCAGGGTTGCAATATATCCCAAACTTGTATTAAGTGTACAGCTGACATAAACAATCCAAGATTAACTAATTAAATGAAAAAGTAGGTCATTGGGGCACCAAAACTCTGTTGGCAGAAGAGGATCCCCTTCCTCTTCCAGTCAGGGGTTGAGGAAGACGTCTGACCTGAAGTGGACCCCCAAAGTAGGGCTGTGTAACAAGGTCGGAAGAATTAATTTGCTTGAGATGCCTCGCAGAGGGATCTAAGTGTGTTAAAATGCCTGTTCAGAACCGGAGCTGACGGCAGTCTCCAGTGTTGGGAGTAAAGCTGTTTTGTACAGAAATGGCTGTGCAGCCACAGGAGCGGAGCAGACCTCACAGCACAGATGGATACATGGCAGGCAATACAACTGTAATGCTGAAAGGAATATCCGTGCAATTTGGAAAAACACTTCAGAGAATGGAAATTCTCTGCGGCTGCTCCTGGGAGCGAGAGAAGAAACATCGCCTGGGTGTCACACGCAAGGATCAGAGCCTTGTCTGGGCACAGGCTTTCATGTGCCAGCTCACTTGATAGATGCACAGTCAGCAACTTAAATGGGGAAAGAGGCTGTCAGCCAGTGAATTAT
The DNA here is from genome assembly GCA_013400975.1 of Atrichornis clamosus. Lineage (NCBI taxonomy): Eukaryota > Metazoa > Chordata > Aves > Passeriformes > Menuridae > Atrichornis > Atrichornis clamosus. The sequence continues at coordinate 47,261 of WBMZ01014681.1, forward strand.
CTTCACATGAAACATCAGTGCTGTGCGTCTTACACCGAGGTGCCTACTCAGGAGGTGTCACTTTCAAGTCAATGTTAACTTAAGATCTGGCTTGAAAAAACCTACAGTGCTCTATAGAAATTGAAACATTTCTCTTAAAGAGGTAACAAAAAGTGAGATTGATGAAGTAAAGGATGGAAAACCAAACATAAATCTGTCTCGGGTGTAATCACTGGGGAATTTAGTAAAATGAAGTGTAGAGAAACGATGTACTTGAGGGAAAGTAAACTAGATATTTTAAAATCCATCTTACTTTCATTCCTAGGGTGCTTCAGCTGACTGTCTGAAGGTATTTTCTCAGCTGTGAACAATTCATAAGAAGAGAATAAAATCTGAAAAGCACATTCCTTCAGTAATAGTAGACCATAAAAAAACCACACCAGCACATCCAAACTGTAATGTGAGTAGTAGGATTTTTCCAGCCACACCTAAAGCATCTGAAGACAAACTTTGATGTCCCAAAATAATGCTGCTTAAATGTTGCTTGATACTTTTTTAGGCTGTGGCAGCACTCATTTGATCCTCCCATCTATGTCACTTTCTCTATTCTTGAATTAAATGGTCTCTTATTTTTCCTTTGCATATTTTCACTGTAATTACTGAACTTTACTTCACAAATAGTTAATATAGAGTCCAGACTCCAATGAAACATTAAAGATGAGCCTTTTTAAAGCTACTCAGATATCTAAAGATGCAAATAAGCACTAATTACTTTTAAGAGTATGGATATCTGATCTGGGGCAAATCTTTTCCTAGATACTTTGAAAAATTTATTTTCCATAGTTTGTCATTTAAATACCTTTAAAAGACAAACCCAAGTGCTCAGTTCTAGTGTAGTGTTATGAGCCAATGCAAAAAAAGGGAGGGGAGGCAGCCTCCAGTCCTGTCATAGTACAGCTCTGCAGAATTTGAGGACATATTTAAGCATATAAATTGTCCCAGTAGAATTAAAGAAACAGCATCCGGCTGCAGACCAGACAGATATGAAAGGAAAAAAGTGTGATTGTCTGCAGAAAGACCGTATTTTTAATGTGTATGCAAGCAAGAGGCTAAATTGAGGCTGTTTGGGTGGCTCTCAGCCTGCATTTTGAGCATGTGCCTTTTTAACTTCAGGCCCCTGTATAGAAATGTGTCGGCGCTCCTTTGCCTGCTTCTCTATGCCAGTGGAAACTAGGACTGAAGCAATGAAACATAGCTGATTATTTGGACATGGATCTAAGTATATTTTTGAAGCATGTCTTTTTAAAAAAAATATGCAATTAAAGCATTTTCTCTATGGCACTACATTGTTAATACTGGCTTGACCATCACAGATGCTAATCTGTGCTATGTCCCTTTGTCAGTGTGATTGTATTAAACCCACAGATTGCTAACTCAACCAGTGTTCAACAGTCTTTGCAATGCCAAGGATGGTCTTTCAGGAATTTGTACACTTTTGTCTAGAATCTGAAATCAGACACCATGCTGAAACCTGGAAAATCACATATCTGCACCCTCATTTTCAGATGGCAATGTGAATAGTGTCTTGCTTACAATTCTTATTTCCCTGGAAAGAGTACATCATCCCAATACATGATGTATTTAATCACTGACCAGACACAGGATTTTTTGGTGATACTCATCCAAAATGCCATCCATCACAACCCAGGGAGGGATATGCTGAGGGGAGTTGTGGCAGAAATCATTACTTTTCAACACCCTGTGTTTAAATCTAACTTTCAGTTCAGTAAAGGTGGCTGTAGAGCTGCAAGACTACCTGAAAAAACATCAGAATTTTTTCTAGTTGCTGTAGGGAGCTGTGACAGTGAAGTGTACTTCAGTGTGGGCTAGCAGCCCAGTTACATATCCTAATCGCAGTACACAGATGGATACCCCTTAACTCCTATGGCTCCTTTTCTATTCATCTGTCCATGCCACAGTCACATCCCTGTGCCAAAGTGTAGGTGCACCAAGTGTGGTCTGAAGTGAGAAGATCATGGTTCCAACAGGCATTTACAGTGCCTATATCCTGCTCTCTGAAGCTTGATCTTCTGTCAGAAGGTACAGGTTTTATACTTAGGTACCCTAAGTACAAGGCAAGCAACACTAAAATTTTGTGAGAGCTGGCATTCCTCCAGTTACAGTCAGATGCAACAAGAATAAAAGAGGTCAATCCTAACTAATTGTAGATATGATTCTATAGGAAATAGAAGGTTCCTGGAAGTGAATGTATAATTGCTCTTTTAATCCACTTTGGTTGTGAGTACTTAACTGTGAGGCTTTATGTCTTCTACCATGTCTGCAAAGGTCAATCCACACCTAGCCTGAGTCTACAACCTCCTTGAATGTCAATAAGGGCAGATCTCTGCATGGTTGAAATTCTTATAGTTGTATCTCCACACAGAGAGAAACATCGAGTTCATTTGAGGTTCACAACTCATACTTTTCCCATTAGAGCTGGAAATGCTTTTAGAGAATGCAAGTACCTGGTACTCAAAAAAAAAAAAAAAAAAGCAAAAAAAAAAAGCCTGCCAAATATAGGTGCTATATTTAAAGCCTGTAAATCAGGAGGGTGGATGGCACAGAACTATCCCAGGTTTCCAAACTGGGGGACTGATCGGATCAGGCAGGCGGGTGACAGGGAATTTTTAATCTCTGAGGAGCTGGAATGGCAGACAGAAAGAAGAGTGCAGGATGAATGATTAAAAGCAAACCAGTACCTGCATTACTGCTTTTGAAAGATGTAATCTCACAAATATGTGCCTTGCCTGAGGAGTCAGCATCCTAGGAAGAGGGTGGCTCAGCCCACTTAGGAAGCAGAGCAGCAGTTAAACCTCCCACTGGCTGGGTCCTATGGGCTGTTTTCCACACATTGCAAAACTTCTTCCTAATCCTTGCAGAACAATATGCTGCTGAACACTAGCAGAGCTCCCTGCAAAGAACACTGTTCAAAATTATCACCTTTGTGAAGCTGCACCAGTGCAAACCACTGGGTTGTCCCCTTCTGAGATGAGGTGGGAGGATGAAGAAATCCAAAGGATGTTTTAAATTCATAAAGCTCCCCAATCCCCATCCTAAATAATTCCTTAGGAAGCTTACATTAATGTAAGTTTCATATAATCTCATTGTCCAGGATGCTCTCTGCCATCCCAGTGTTGATCAACAGATCATCACTGCAAATGCAGGCATTTCAGAAGGAATGCAGGTTTGGAGTTGCACATATGCATTATGGCTGGGTATAGATAATAGTGTAGCTATTGTTAGGGAATTATCGAGTTATTGTACTAAAGCTATTTAACCATGCATATTTAAGATGCAATTGCAAGATGATTTCTAGCCACACAAGCATTAAGTTTGCCAAATGCTCCCTGTTAGCTGTAGTGGGCAAGTTGCTGTCAACAAATTAGGCTTTGACAAAGCTTTGAAGGTGGTATATGATTTAGGGCACCTAAATCTACATGGGATGAGTGAAGGCCAGGTGAGAACAGGACACAAAAAACCTACAAGTTTTATTACACGTTAATTTCAGCTTTACCTTTTCTAGTTTGGGTTTCTGTTGCCAACTTCTACATGCTACAAAGGTATGAAGCACAACACTGCCAACTTGGCAAGAAATTATCAAACCCTACATCTCTTTTGATTCCTAAGAGAATTTCTATTGCTTTTCAAAAAAATTGGGTTGGTAATAGGACATGTAGGGGAAGTTCTCCTGATGGGGCCTTGGATGGTTCTTTGTACTCATTCAGCAAGCAGAGCCAAGAGCCTGTAGCTGTCTGCCTGTACTTGTATTTCTGTCTTGCTGTTGCATGTCTACAGCATTCGCCACATCTGCTCCTGCTTCTCTGCAGACACTCACTGTAGAATGCACTGAGTCTGGTCACCCTCAGCTCTTACAGGGAATTAAGGGTTTGTCTCTGCTAGGATTTGAACTGTAATGTTTGTCTGTGCCCTGTGTTGAGCTCATGTAACGCTCACAGACACTTTTTCTCAGAGCAGTAAAATTGATATCCATCGAGCCAGCTTTTCAAAAATAGTTAGCAGTTGTTGGGAACAGCACATAATAAGTGTCTCTAATTCAGATCCCGAGTTTCTATTACAAACTGTCTCTTAGTTAACTTCTAAAAAGCCATGTCAATTTTCAAGCTCATCTGACTCTTCCTGCAGCTTCGAGACTCTACAGAAATAGTTCATACACTGAAATGGTGTTTCAGCCTTTTCTCCAGGCACATGTCTATTTGCTTACTGAACGTGGATGAGCCCTGGGCCATGCAGTGACAAACAGTTTCTATAGATAGTGTGTCATTAACTCTGGGGGAAAAAAACCTCCAAAACCAAACTTGTGTCCATTTTGAAGTAGAGCTGAATTATGGGTGGCCTTTTCCTGCCATCCAAAATTCAGAGAACTTGTGGTGTTACCTCTCATAACAATTTCTGTGAACTAATTTGTATATGGATATGGTCTTACAGAGGTCTCTGGATATTGATAACCTGACTTACAAGTTCTCCTTGAGGTCCTGCAGGGGAATCTCAATAGACCTTTTAACTCTTCCTTTTTTATGTTCTACCTGCCTTTTTCCATGATCTCAGGCCATATGGGCTGGCTACAAAGCAGAACAGGCCACAAATATCTGAAGTCTCACAGACAGCTATCAAAATAGGAATGATCAAAAATAAACAATAAAAAAGTGTAAATTTAAATTAAAAACCTTGATAGAAATGAGCTAATATCTTAGCTGCCTTTCAATCTGACTTTTTTTAATGCAACATGGTAACACAGTTCACTATGTAAACAAACATCTGCTATGTAAACAAACATCTCCAAACTCTGTCTTTGTGCAGGTTTTGTTTGTGGGTTCATTTTTTTACAAGTTAAAAAAAAAATGGATAAAAATGCTGGTGATCAGGAGTGTAAAAAAAAGTCCAAACAAAGGAAAGGCTTGAAATGACTAAGAATAAGGGATGGGAGAAAAAAGTAAAATGCAAAGAGTTAAGTTTAGAGAAGATAACGTACTTTTAATCATTACGTAATCAAGAATACCATGGATACAAGAATATCATGGAGACATGCAAAGTAAAATAGAAAGTAAAAAATTGCTTGTCTCCAGAGAAAGCTACGTACTTGTTTTTGGAGAAGAGAACTGGACGCAAAATTATAGAAAGGAGGACAATGGAGTTTGAAATGTAGTTTAAATATTAGATGAGGCCAGTAAAAGAGGAGGGAAGAGAGATCCGAAGAGCTAAGGGTAGGAGTATGATATTTAGAAATGGAAATGTAAAAGTGAACCGTGGCAAGGATGCTATACAGGTAGGTAGGGGTAAGAGATGAATAGAGAAAAAGGAGTGATTTAAACAAAGATATTAAAAGTCAAATTGAGAATTTCAAAAGAACAGGTCAGACGGTATCACTGACAGAAAGAGAAAATGGAGATACCTTAAAGGAGAGGAAGTTTATGTGTTTTGTTACCAGTTCTCTCAGACATCCTTGAAGACTGCTGGAAAAAGCACTGTTCAACCTCCTCTACAAAGAGAAAAGACAAAAAGAAATAAGGACATACTAAATGTTCTCAGCTAAATAAAGCAAGGATTTGGGAAAGCCACTAAATACAGCAATGGAGAAATTAGGGTCTGAGATCATGAGGATGTGCACCAAGAGGATGATACATGAGACGATTCAAAAATATGACCTGCAAAAGATAATATTAGAAATAGGGAGAGTAAGGAGGAAAGCAGCTTGCCAGAAGTTTGGGCCAACAATCCTAACATTAACACTAGAATTGGCAGGATATCAGTGAATATAAAATGATAAGGGCAATGGATGAAAAAAGGTGGAAAGGGAAAGAAATAGAATTTTGAATAGCAAAATATCATGTTGCATCATTTATACAGCCTAGAAGTATGAGGCACCAACGCTGCTAGAAGAAAAGCAGTGCTTTCAGTAGGTTGTCTCCTTGTATGCATGATGCAGTGGCAGCCCCATAGCATATCTCTCAAGAGAAGTGAGTAACTTCAGATGAGAAATCCAGCAACTAGTTATCACATGTCGAAGTAATTCTTGAATAGTGAGTGTTTTGTAAGAACTTCTCCAGCGAATGGAGCTCTTTCAGCTTTGCTACTGAGCAGGGGCCAGGAGAGCTGAGACATCTTAGCGCCCTCCTCAGCAATCCTGGACCCCGCAGCTTTCAAACAATAAATCATGAATTATTTCATTTGGCATTTGGGGTGAGGTTGCACCATCCCATCGGACCACGACTTTCCCAGACAGATGCGTCACCACCTCGGTGACTACAGCCGAGTCCTGGCACAGCACACAAAGCAACACAAGGGCGGAAGTGGAGGGTGCAAACGTGCTCTGGAGCTCACCTCCCCAGTGACACCGCCAGTCACCTGAGGGCAGGCTGACAGGTCACACGGATTGCAGCTACCTGTGTGCTGGGGGGATTGACCTCTTCCCCTCGCTGCTATACACACACAAGGCTGGAATGTTGTGCCAGAGGTAGAATGCCATGAAAGCTTAGGAAGAAGATGACTTTCAGAGGATACATTGTAAAATGCAGTAAGCCATTTCGAAAATTGTCCAAAATATGGCACCTTTTCACTCAGCAGATTTGGTAATTCAGTGTATTATTTGTTCACTTTACTGATCACAGTAATTTGCAATTTACACTTTTCCATTCTGCTCTAGGAACAGAGGTGACACAGCTATGAATAAGTTGGCAAGACGCTGGTTTCCCCACTCTGCCTTAACCCAGATATTGTATGGTTTTAACTAGACCAATGCAGTTAAACAGCTTTAGTTGAAAGAATACACCTCAAATGGAGTAGTTACTACTCCAAGTAGTAGCTAGCAAGAAGGGAAATGAGCTACACCTGAATTCCTGTTCCTAAGAAACAATGATGTGGTTATACCACAGTGCAGTTATATTAGGAAAAGGGAATCACATGTCTACACCACACTGCTTTACCAGCATAAAGACTATGTGTAAAAACAGGCTGTCAGACATAAAGTTGTTATATTTTCATCTGTTACAAAGATTTTTTCTGTTGTTAATGAATGTATTAACAGAAGTATGCTGTCACTCATCCCATTGCAAAAATTTCAGTTCGATTTGTTTGCTTATTAATTGACTGGGTTTGGTTCTGATTCTCAAGGAAGGATCCCCCAAAGTAAGCATATTAAACATCTAGACGCAAATACTGACTTCCTTGCATAAATATAAAAACTAATCTCTGGACACAGCATCATTCAGTTCCCAACCAGAACTCTGCAAAAATCTTCCTTTAACAAATGCCCCCCCCAAATAGGAAGCACCAGCTTTTATTGATATTAAAGGAGTAAAATAATGTGAAACACTGTTATTGCATTCCATGGTTGCCAGTCACATTTTAGTTAAGTCTTGCGTAGGCCAATACTATTCTACCATTTCAATAAACACAACCACCAAAAAAATCTTGAAGGTATTTTAACAATATTTTAATATCATAATTTAAATTACATTTACAAAAATATTGCACTTAAAATTTAAAATCACTAAAGATTCTGTGTATTTGAGATTATTATTCTCAAGATTTGCATAATAATATGAAGCCATCGACTCGTTTACTCCCTCAGTTACTTAGCTGTCAAAATGTCACAAATCTTGGATATACATGCACACATGAATTGCTCTCCTATAAACTGCCTGACTGCCTCCTCTCTTCCATTTTTGCCTAAGGGTGCAAAAAGTTGTTATTTCCTTTTACCATTAGGGGTGAGTAATCGTCCTTTGAGTAACAGTTTTAATAGATGTAGTTTTATCGACCTGAAAGGTATCCAGAACTGCCTACACATGGTACACACACAAAAAATCACAATGTAATACTTACTGCAACTTTCCAATAAATATGTATTTTTGAAGAGCATTTTAATTTTACATATTACTTGTCTCAAAAATAAATCTGAGGATGCCTTGGATTATAGCAAACATACTTTTTGAATATTTTTTTCTATTTTGGCCTTGTCTAGAAGTCAGTTATATTTTTAAAACTTCACGTTTTCAGTTCCCACTTCTAGAAGCCTCTTTGGGTTACTGAAAGCAACCTCACTGACTTGACGCTGAAGAACATAATCACTAATCACAGCATGAAGTAAAAAAGCTACAGAAAAAAAGCACATAGTTGTCCATACTGGTAACTGAAGTATTAAAGCAAATGACAGCCTTAGTTACCTGCCTTTTGTAGAAAAGGTTCTTTATTTTAAACATGGTACAATCTACAGCCATATTCTTCCTCTCCCTCCAAAAGATACCACCCCAGACATAAAAAGTCAGAGCCCTGGTGGTTTACCCAGACAACGTGAAGAATCTCCAGCTCACTCTGTGTACAGAGGCTAAACTGACAAACATTTACATAGCACACCGCCTCCCTTTTCGCTGTTAGCATTTCGGATCTGGGAGTCTGCAGTTCCCCGTGACAAACACCTGAAACAGCAACAAGCTCCAGAATGGATTTCACGTTCTCTCACTACAAATGTGACTGAAATACAAGCGAGGAGAAATATTCGGGCTCCTAAATAATTTTGAAAGCAATAGTGTTAGAATATAAAATGTCTGACTTAGAGAACCAGTTTCAATGAGTGCATTTTAGCTTGGTTTCTCAGAATGAACTAGGAGGGTAGGAAAAGGTCATATATTCTCTAAAGAGAAAGGATTTCGATGGGTTGTATGTTTTTTAAAGCAATTTCCACAACTCACCTTCAAAATCCAGGCCAAATTAGTAACCCCTTCCTGTTGTTTTCATGAGGGAGTATGACAACACTCAGTAATTCACTTCCTTCCTTACCCGCTAACGACACTATTTCCCATCTCCTGATTTTCTAAGCCTCTTCCTGCAAAGATTACACTTCTTGTAGAGTGAACCTTTGTTTAACCAAGATTTGCTGCTTACATATGCAAGTCTTTCTCATTCAGATCCAACACTTCCACACTGAATTCTCTCAGAAGGGAACACAGAGTCTCTTTATCTAGAACCTGGGCCAGTGAGGGCCACATGGAGTCAAATCATAACAAATATACACATTTACTACATGGATAGTAGAAACTTCTTCCTAAACTTGTCTTTAGCAGGAGAAGCTGTTGCAAAGAAATAGATTTTAAATCAAAACATTACTATAGGAAAATTATCTACAGATCTCTGTGGGATTTATATGAACTTCAAATAAGCTTAGTCAAAATAGAAAGTACTTCTCACAAGCTTGTTCTAAAGTATTTAAGCAAGCAAAATGTGACACAGATGCCTCATTTAAAAGACGTTTCATCTTCATTTAAAAATAATAAATAGCTAAAAGAGGTAATTCAGAGGGGTACTTCTCATAGAATCTATAAATCTACATGTAGGACTTTATTTATTGGGATTTCAACAGAAATTTCTTATTTAATCAGATTATCCTTTGGGTGGAATTCACATCAGATATTTCACAAGAAACCAGAAGTTTGTGGGGGTTTTTTGGTAGGGGTTCTAGTAAAACATTCATACAGCCATAAGCACTTTCTCAGCAAACCACCCCCATATATTCACTGTCTTCCAACAATCTGATACATTTTCAGAAATGCTTTCACAAATGGATAAACTTCCCTACACCAGGAAAAACAGTAAACCAAGCTTTAGCCAAACTATTTATTGAAAACTGAATATTCAAATAAGCATGAGATTTTTTTCTCATGGTTTAATTATAGGCACCATAATAGATTCTTTATTACACAGGTTTCCTAAAGGGTGTTCATAAAACGTTTTCTTATTCCCTTAAATTAGAAAAATTATTATCTATAACTTTTGAAAAATTTTTAAATTGATAGATAAGGAAAAGATTTAAAACAGGTTTTGAAAAAAAGCCACAAGATCATACACACTGTGGGTTTTGGCTCTGCTATGATGACATTGTTTGAAACGCATACTCGAAGACGTTTAAATGTACCACAATTTCCTCAACTTCACACTGCATTCGTGCAAACAGCAGCCTTGTTAATGGGACTTATAATGACAAACCACATTAGAGCACTGAATCCTACAGCAAAGCCTTCAAGAACTGTAAATAAAACAAGAGCTCAGTGGGGTTTTAGTGCAGATACTGCAAAAGCTGATTTTTTTTTCTGTATTTACTGTAGAAATAGAATATGGAGTTGTACAGAAAGACCTACATCAAATCCATGCATCAAAAAGGCTGAAAGGGAGAAAATGACCTTCCTTTTTGACCTCTTCAAAGACCAAATAAAGGTTTGTATGTCTTTTGACTCGGATAAATGATTATGCCATTTGAGTGTATTAACACATGAGCAATTTTAAGGAAACAAAACAACACATCCAAAGCTGTGGTAACTTACTGCTGTTCATCATCTGCTGCAAGAATAAATGACGGCCAGAATGCTTGACGAAGGGCAAAAAAAAATTTTTTTTAAACACTTGACTTCTTGGAATTTAAGCTTGTGTTTTCTCTGTTATTCTGTGTATATGTATCAAAAGCACCAGGTTGATGAAACATTTACTACTCCACTGTCAAAAACCCAAAGACACCAGTGAAATTATGTATAGAAGTGCTAGTCTTTTCTTGAAGGAAGAATTCCAAGTGGTCATCAGTTTATCCTGAATGCACCAAACTGCTCACAGAATTTCTTTTTCCTCCACTGTACTTACTACAGTTCGCATTTTAAGGGTTCAGCTTAGTTGCCCTCTCCACCTCAAATATGTATTATTTGCTCCTGATTTTGCGGAATTTTTCAGTTCATGGCCCTTTTTCATAATTTTGTTATGTACATCTAGGCACCTGAGCAAAACACACCAGAGAACATTTCAGCAATGCTTGATATTAAACTGCCTATATAATTTTTTTCCCAATTACATGCTTTCCCACTTTGCTAAAATATTTATTCACATGCTACATGATTAATAAAATTCTCCAAATCAGCTAGGGAATCGTGAAGAGAATTATCTGTGTCTTGACTTCTAAGAAACTTTCGAAGGGTATCTAAAGCACTCAAAGCCTCATTTTTTGATGGTAAGGGCTGTTCAGCTCCCTGAAATCGATCATCTTCATCCTCATTTTCACCACCAACAGAAGTCTCAGCTTTATCTGATGCACTTTCTTTGGCACACATCCTTTCATTATTTGTGGGCTCTTCGTAAGTTACCAAGCCATCATCTAGAGCTGCACATTCTTCCAAAGACAAGCCTTCTGGAAACTCTACTCCAGCTGCCTGTGCATGTGCAATCAAATCAAAATCACTTTCAACCTCTTTGTTGTTATCATTTGTCTCAGTTTCTAATTTGAATCCTGCTCCAATACAACTTTTTACAATAGTCTCTGGTGTTACTTCCCTCCAGCACAGATACAACATCTCAATTGCATCAAGAAGGGTCAGTATAAACTCTTTATTACCTCCTACACAGTCAACAAATCTCTTGATAAGACAGTGCCTGTATTTAACCTTCAGACTTCTGATAACCCTCTGTTTCATAGCTATACATGAAGAAGAGTCTGGAGGAAAGAACACCAATTTGACAGACTTCAGGTTCTTTACTTCTGTGTGAGCTGGGAGAGAATCAACAAGAATAACCACTCGGCGCTGCTGTGCTTGAAATCTGTCATCGAGTTTGTGCATCCACTGTTCAAAAGCTTCTGAAGTCATGCACGCCCTATCATTTGCTTCATAATCCACTGGCAGTGATTTCACGTCTTTGAAGGAGCGTGGACTTTTGTTTTTTCCTATAACAAGAAGTGGGAGTTTCTCGGAGCCATCCATGTTTACACCCACCACTACAGTGATTCTCTCTTTGCTTTGTTTACCTACGGAACAAATGTCCCCTTTAAATGCAAAAGTGTTATGTGGTAACATTTGATACAATAATCCAGTCTCCTGTACATAAAACACATTTTTTGGCTGATAATCATTTAAATAATAAGGAAGCACATTTTGGTACCAAAGAGTTGGAGCATCCACTGTATTAGTAGCAGCTGCTTCTAAAGGCTGAGCTCTGAAAACTAAACCATACCTCGACTTGAAACGATCGAGCCAGCCATTACTGCATTTAAAATCACTGTGTCCAAGCTTCTGGGCAAAATCATTCGCCTTGAGGCGCAACATAGGGCCATTTACTGGCACATTCAAGCACTGTGCAATTCTGTACCACTTCATCAGTGCCTCCTCCAGGTCGGCATAAAAAGCAGTCCTTAGTCTTTTCCTTTTAGGATCAAACCGTAAAGTTTCAAAGGCTTCCAAAACTTTTTCTTTATTCTTCATAATCGAAGACAGGGAATTCCTCTTTATGCCATACTTGGCTGCAATGTCCGCCTTTTTCTTGCCGCTCTCCACAGCGCTTATGATGTCAATTTTTTCCTCGATAGATATGCTTTTCTTCCTCCTCACTGTGGGTTCGGGCAGAGCCTCTGCCATGGCACCGAGCAGCGTCTCCCAGGCGCGCTCATCCACATCCACACCCGGGCAGGCACGCTCCTGCTCTGCCGCTTTCGGCAGCTTTTCCCTATGGATCTCACGGGCACGGCACTTGGCGGAGGCTGGAGCAGCCTCCCGGGCGGTGCTGGCGGTGGTTGCCATGGCTGCGACCATAGACACGACAGCCTAGAGAGGCCGCCGCTTCCGGCCCGGCGCTTCCGGCTCCTGCTGCCACCGGAGAAGGAAGAAAATAAAGCTGGAGAGGGGCAGCCGGCGCCGCCCCCACCGGCCTCCTCTTTTCCCCCTTCCCTCCCTCCATCGTGTCCTCCCTTTCCCCGCAGCACGACGCTCCCGGGGCCGTAGCGGCGCCGCCGGCAGGTGAGGGCCGGGCCGGGCC
>WBMZ01014682.1:0-182500 GCA_013400975.1 Atrichornis clamosus
CTGGGTGGCGCTCGCCGCCGGGACACCGCCGGGGCCGCCGCGGGACGCGCCCGCAGCGGGAGCGCGACGGGAGCGGGGCCGCCGCTCCCCTCTCTGGGGGGAAAACCCCTCTTTTCAGTAATTCCCCTTCATGTAGCGCTCCCAGCGGGGCCCGGCTGTAACCCAGCCTGGCGGAGGGGAGCGCGGCCACAGGAGAAGGAGGAGGAGGAAGAAGAGGGGGAGGAAGGCACATGCCCCCGAGCCGGCGGGGGTCGTGGCTGGGAGGCGCGGGGGGTGAGCCTGGCCCCGCCTGTCGGGACCTCCAACATCCCGATCCGGGGATGTGGATACACACACCAACACACGTCCATGTATGTCTTCTTTCAAGCGAAAATCTTTTAAACATCTCTGTCGCCTTTCCCCTCTCCCCTCAGACGGTTCGGTGGGCTCTTATAGAGGCCCGAATATTTCCACAGGGTCCCTTTGGCAATTGTTTATTTAAAACAAGTCGCTCTATTAGTGGAGCAGTCAGGAGTTAGTACTCCAGTCTGCTAGTAATTCCCACCAGGCTGTAAACTGATGCCTCTTTTAAGCCTTTAACTTCATGGTCGTCCCTGAAGTAAAAGTTCTTCTAATGGAGACCCTATGGGCATCGTGCATTCCAGCACATCATTAAAGCAAAGCAAAGCAGCTCGGCCACAGCCAGATGAAATAACGGCACTGTCCACGTTTAATGGGCTTCCTGGGGCTAAACGCTGCCGAGGACATTGGGGGAAAATCACACAAGTCACTGGTGATTTTTTAAATACCGTAAATGTTCATATTGGGCTTAATATTATCCTTTTGTTTGTAGACAAGCCACTTCACAACCACCTTTTTGAGTGGGGTTTAGTGTTATATATCTCAAGGTGACTAAACACAACACTGAGCATCCTGGCTAACACTGCGGCGAGCGTTTGAAATACTGGATGAGTACATTAATGTGGGGAGAGAAACGAAAATCAAAGTGAGACAAGCACTCAGAAAACAACAGCCTTCTGACATATCCAGATGCTCCAGGACAGACCCGGGAAACAACAACAAGAAGGAAAGGCGGCACAGTTTCTGCATGTCAATTCCTCCTACCCTGTGTTGCAGATATCAGCTCAAAAAAAAAATGTAATCAGGTGAAAATACAAGTGTTGCTGCTGATTTCAGAGAGAAGAGTCAGATAACTTCCAACCCTTGAAGAAGGAGTGGGGTGGGCACTGCAGTGCCCCCCACATCCGTGCCCTGTCCCTGCTGCCCCTCCTGCCCTCACACACTGCCGGGCTCATCCCTCCCAGCCAAAAGCCAGTTTTCAAGTGAGGGAGAGGAGGGGAAAACTAAAGGTAAAAAAATGTAAATAAAAAATTTCCCTTAGTCTGGAAATGGGCCCAACTGAAAGCATGTTAATCTCCACCTCAGTAATTTGGTTCTCCTGGAGAAGACAGAAGCCCTGCTGCTGTGCCCTGCACTTCATAAATCACGTCTTTATGTGGACAAGGTCAGGGCACCTAACAGCTCAGACATGGGCCTTTGCAGTGGCTCGGAGGGCTCCGGCATGTTTATTCTCTCGCACAGATCTCTGAGGAGCAGTCCAGCACGCTTCTAATTACTTTTGATTATTTTCATTTGCTCGGGTCAGACTGGCTTTGCCGGCACTGCTGGAGGGTGGGTTTCCTCCCCCCAGCCCGGCTGTGGGATGCAGGGGGATCAGTGCTCTGCTGTGCCCAGCACCCCCTTCCCTAAGGCGGCGCAGGGCTCCGGGGTTCCTGGGGCTCACCCTGCCAGTGGAGGGGGTCCCCTTTCGGCAGAAAAGCTCGGAAGATCCAGCTGTCACAGGGACCCCCACAGCTGTCCCCCCCATAGCCAGGCAGAGCGGGGCATTTACCAGTGTGAAGTGAGGAGTGTGCAGAAAAACACAGACCCCCCGCCAAAAATACCGCCTGCCTTCAGGGTAAGAAAATAAACGACCCCATATCCTTGCAAAAAAGTTACAGTGGTGCATGCGCAGGCAATAAAAAAGCTGAAGGACCTCTACGATTCCTGTGGGGACAGAGTTGTGCTCAGGGAGCTGCGGAGCACACACAGCCCCGGCCGTGCACAGGGGCAGAGCACGTGTAGTTCTGCTCTTCCCAATTTCTGTGCAATCAGCACAGTCCATCGGGAATGCATGGTGCCCACGCAGGGTGGACACACGGTAGGCACATGTAAGTGGTGCCCTGACAGTGCTGGGGTCCAGGTGTGGGTGAAGCCACTCCCGTGTTCCCACAGGTGCTGCTGCACCCCCTCTCATGGGGTGACTAGTGACTAGTCTGGGTGATTTTGCTTCTGTCCTAGGAAGGAAACCCTGCAGACACTGCTGATCCTCATGTCAGGAAAAGATGTTTGCAAACAAACCATGGCCCTCGCAGCACATCCCAAAATGTGATGCCGAGGGAAGCAGTGCTGCCTGTCCCCCTCCCTGCTGTGAGCAAACTCCTTGCAATGCTTTCCTCCTCCAAACCTTTCCCTAGCTGTCCCTGCCAAGGCACATGTTCTAGCACCAGATGCTGAGGACTGTTGTGTTTTCCTTCAGTGTGCTCATTACCTCCATTACAGAAGAGTCTGGAAGCCTCCAAATCCAGCCCAGGCCATTTTCACACTCAGGGTTACCATACCCACAGGGTGAGACAGTCCCTGCCGGGAGAGTCTGGCACGAGTTTGGCAATGATAGAAATGTGAGGAGGAACGTGTATTAACCACCTTGTCTTAGCATCTATGAGAGCCAGGGCAAGGAAAGGCAAGGCTGACTGACGTGGGTGTTGGCCTCCTGTCTACCCAGAAGCTGTGTTTTCCTGTGCTTCACCTTTCTCATGCTTTGAAAGAAAGCCAAAATCCTGGAGAATCTGGGAAATTCTGTTGGTGGTGCCCTTATTCTGCATTTCCCCCTGTGCTGGGCAGCCTGGAAGGTTCTTTTCTTTCTTAACCACCCAAAGCATGGCCCTCTAAATACCACCAGCATGACCAGAAAAACACCTGTTTGGGGGTTTTCTTTATCACTCTCTCATTTATCCTTGCTGAAATACAACTGGATAAATCCCTCAGGTTTGTACCCAGTCCTGCTTCCCACAATATGCTCATCCAGAAATGGACCCATGGAACCAAGAGAGGCTCCACATGAGGTGGCCAGAGGCTCCCACCTGATGTAGCCTCCACTTCTCTGCCTGAAAACACAACTTTTTGCACAAGCTGCTCTAAAAATGGAAGATCCCTAAAAA
The DNA here is from genome assembly GCA_013400975.1 of Atrichornis clamosus. Classification (NCBI taxonomy): domain Eukaryota; kingdom Metazoa; phylum Chordata; class Aves; order Passeriformes; family Menuridae; genus Atrichornis; species Atrichornis clamosus. The sequence continues at coordinate 3,261 of WBMZ01014682.1, forward strand.
AGAATCCCTGAGAAGACATCGTATCCAGGAGGTGGGAAGCACAGTATGAGGATTTTGCAGTCCTCCTTTGTGCATGAATAAGAATTCAACAAGGCTCCATTAACTCTCCGTTTCTTCCACATTTTTAATTTCCAAGTCTTCTCATTTGATAAATAATCTGAGGGCCTGCTTTGGAAGACTTCTTCCACCTCCAGAGCCCTCATGGCATGTGAAGAGCCATGCAAGGAAGGTGTGTGGCAGCAAGTCGTGGGGAACCATTTAGATTTAGGCATTATCCAGAATCTGACAACAGAATTTGCAAACCAAAAGGATGGAGAAGAAAATATGGAGGCAGGGAAAATGCCAGGCCAAAAGAGACTGAAAGGGTTAAACAACAGAACTTCACACAACAAGAATTAATGTGATGCATAACAGGTAATTCTATTTTAATAATCAATTTTAGGAGTGACTGGCTATTTTCAAAGCATTCCTATTGTAGCCAAAGTTTTAACAAGGCGTACGAGAGTGGGCATAAACACCTGTGGACTTTATAAGAGTAAGAAGCAATTTATCACCCAATAAAAACTCAAACACTCATTTTAAAATTTTCAGGTTTGCATTTGCTCTTTTAAATGTTACATGTGTGGATGGTTCTCGGGGAGGTTCAGAAGAAGTGGATGCACATCCTACACACAGAAACACACGTGCACACAGCTCCACAGTGGGGAAGAAAACCTGCCTGAAAGCACCGGTGTTACAGTTTCACCCCTCCTGTGTTTTGTATTAAACCCATTGTGATCATCGACCGGAGTTGTCCAAAACCTGAACTAAATGGGCATTAAGTCGGTTGCCATATGAAATTACTGCCATTCGATTTTCAGATAAACCACAAAACTTGATGAACTAACATTGTTCCAGCTGAATTAACTCATCATCCCCGGGAAGAGAGGGCTGTGGAGGAAAGCGAGGGCTCTAACAGCGGTGATTAATCCTCCTCCTACTGCAAGGCACTTGCCTACAAGTAGAGAGATGCCCTGCTAAAGGCAGGCTGAGGATCCACACTGCCTCCAAAACATCGCTCCCTGCCAAACCCTGACAGTAGTGTTAAATATTATTTACATGTGGGTAGGAGAGGGAGAATTTTTTGTTATGGGCTTGTTGTGAAACTATAAATACGCTGAAATCCCCGTCAACAGTTCAAGTCATGCTTGGTGGATAAATCCAAGGACTGAAACTCAGGAATGTTAATTTATTCAGCTGGTGGAGGAACATGCAAAGTTGATCCTTATCCCGTACTCGGGCAAACTCCCTGGGATTAAGCCATAAAGTATTTGGGCCACGGTGCCCTGTGAGTGGGTCAGGCTCCCCAGCACGGGCGGGCAGAGCCCTTCGTGTCCCCCACCCTGGCTGTGCAAACCAGGGTCCCGAGCAGTAAATGCTTAACTGGCCCCGTGTGTACACACAGCCCACCTGGGCGTGCACGTGAAGTGCTGCTCCACATAAATTAGTCACACATGGGCAAAAGTGCCTGATGCATTTTGAAAAATCTTAAACCCAAGAGCTACCTGGTTTGCTCTAAAAAGATTTTGCTCATCGGGAGAATTTGGGGCAGGGAGCGGGGAGAATATATTTGATGCAGGTGTCCAAATAAACCTGTCCTATAAGGTTGGATGGATCACAATGGGTTATTAATGAAATAGCTGTGAACATCAGCGTATCCTTGTGGCAGATTTCTTTCATAAATGAGTTGAACATTTTCCAATTTCAGGAAAGTGCTGCTACCTATAAACTTGGAGATTAAGGGCTTTTTCCCCTAAGACTCAGATCCCTCGGGGCACTTGTGTTCTGGCATGCATCCCTTATTTGCCGAAGAAATTTCAAACTTGGTAATTTAGTACCATACTGATAAAACAAAGGGGGAAAGGAAAAAAAAAAAGCAGTTGGGCATGCATGTGAAGGAGGAGGGAGGTGCGTGGTACAGCTTCAGGCATTTTTTCCTGGAGCTTTTTTATCCACAAGTCATACTGCAGATTTTGTGTGAGATTCATAGAGAAAACATTCCCAAGATACAATATATAAGATGCATATCAATCCACAAACTGAGTTTTGCAGATGCAAAATGACCTGCAGAATCTGAAGGAGGATGGAGGCTGTTTTAAAACCATTTTTTTCTTTATAACTTATTTAAGCCCAAGAGGTTGGGCTAAATTTGCCACTAGCAGAATTATGAGTATTAGTATTATTAGCATTACAGCAGCACCTAGAGGCCCCAGTGGAAACTGGGACCCTTTGTGGGTAGAAAAATAAAAAACATGAGACTCTGCCCTGAAACGCTTACAGTTGGCATGGATGGGATAAAAAGTGTGCCAGATGGGAAGATTACCATTTTATTTTCACAGATGGAATATGAAGTTGTGCTCACAAAGACAATCAGTGGCAGACCCTTATGCAATATTTTCCCATAACTTTAATTCACTGAAAAGTTGCTTTTTACTCCTTTTCTTTGACTGCAATGAACAGAAACTCCTCTCTGCCCACTGGTGCTTGTGGCTTCTCATGGATGAATAGGGGAGTCTGCTTGGTCACTGCCACTTAAAACAGCTCTGCATGCTTTAATATGGCTCAACTGTAGCAGAAATTCTACTTTATGTGCCCTTTTTAGCTAGGAAAATATTTTAGCTCTGGAAATGAGCAGCTGATGCTTTGGGACAGATCTTTAAACGTAAGCACGTTGTGCTGATTGGTGCCATACATGAAAGCTCCTCCTATAGAAACAGTTTTGGGGAGGATACGCCAAACTCTGCCTTTGACTTTTGTGGCAGAAATGTGAAACGGAGTTCATGATGTCAACTCTTGTTGCTAGGAGTCCCCCAGCAATCATGCAAGTGCTGAACATAAGATGGATCACGATCCCCACCAGGCAGAGGGGGAGAGACTGCCCCAACCACTCCACAGTCTGCTCCTAAACCCCACTAAGTGGCTGCACAAAGCAGCAGGGAATGGGCATGTGCTTGGAATAAGTTGCAGTTTTCTGGGCCCATAGAAGCAAAATGTGACAATATGTTAAGAACAGATATCTTTCCACCAGGAAGGATTTCAGAGGCTGTATGACCTGCTTGCTGAGGATCCAGTACAGTAAAAATGGCACTAAAGATCATTTTTCTCCCTACCCTGTGCTGGAATGCTCATGTGGGGCAAAGCAGGAGATCCACTGGGGTTAGGGATCTGTTTTAGGATGTATTGGCTGAGGAAGACGGTCATGTCCGTGGGCTTTTTGAGGAGCCATAGTGAGATCAGGGCTGTCTTGTATTCCCAGGGAAGCACCAGCAGCTCCCAGTTCTGAAGACAGCACTGGCATAAGAGCACTGGCTACCTTGGAGCTGAACTGGTGGCCAGAAGTACTGATCAAGCCCAGAGTGCCATTTCCACACAAGACCCCTGTGCACTCCTAGGATCAGACAGGATGCTCAAACCAGACCTGGGCTGCCCCGGGGCTGTAGATGGAGGGGCTGATCCAGCTCCAGATGAAAGTGAAACCCCCACTGCCTTCAGCTCCACGACCAGGGGACTGGGGCACAGTATTTTAATGTTACATTTGTGAGCCCTCCAGAAATAAACTGGAGCTGGAAGCTGTCCTGCCAGACACTGTGAACAGAAACTCAAACCAGTTGTGTGTTGCACGAAGGACGTCTGTCAGCTTGGGTGATAAAGTAAGAATATCTGTCACGATATGAATGACCACAATTTTCCCTAGAGCTTGTGGTGCATTTAACAACGATATAAAAGATGAAAGTGGGAGTTATGAGTGCTCATTAGCACTTCAGAATTACTTAATTATTTCATTCTCTATATTAATCCATGAAATTTTTCTCAAACACAAAACGGTTTAGGTCGAGGTTGCTGTGGACCAGGAAATACTTTTATGGAAAGAAGAAACTGAATTGGTTTGAATGATTTATAAAATGTGAGGGTTTCATTCCAAAATATCATTTATATGCCCAGAAATCTACGCAGTGAATCTAATCCTGCAAAGGAAAATGAACGCTATCAATCCATGAATAAAGATGGGAAGTGATTCTGCAGCAGATTCAGCCTGTGCCTGCCCGTGTATGGCAAGTAACTGATCTGAAGCCTTTTTACACATCTTTTAGGCTTGTATTTACCCTGAGTTTAGGAGACAAAATGTGGGGTCAAAGAACATGACAATAACCTTGGAGAAAGCAATAATAAAGACAGCTACTGAGTTAATGCGTCTGCTGATGGGAAAGAGGGAGGAGGGTCAATGCTCAATGCCAGAGGCAAAGACTGACGAAAAACCCCAAAACTCCAGGAAATCCTGTTCTTTTTCATACCGTGCAGCCCCAGCTGTTTAAGGGGTACAAAAAGAATACAATAAAAATGGGGTTTATATGAACAGAATATAACAAACAAAGACCTTGTTGACCTGATTTCCAGTGAGCCACACAGTTTGGGGACCATGGATGATGTTGTTCCAGGTGAGTCCTTGCAACTCCAATCAGTAGCCAAGTGTCCAGCACACACATCTGAAGTGCAGTGACTTTGGCTTTTGTGAGTGAGGCCAGTAGTAAAAGCAAATGGAAGTTAAAATGAAAGGTGTATATTTTTAGAAGAATTTGCAGTGTTTGGACTCCAGCTTTAGATGGCTCAAGAGTATTTTGTAAGCCAAAAATCTGTTCTTCGGTTCTGGTTTGTTGATTAAATATACTTGTTACCAAGAACTTCAAGCAGGAAAAAATTTAAAAGAAACTGCAACTTAGATATTATCAGCTTCAGCTGCAGCACTGAACAACTAAAACGTAATAGTTCTTCAGATCTCAAGTTATTTCCACTGACTGCCGTATAATCAGCATGTTAAATCTGGGCACCTCTTCAGGCACAGTTATTTGTGTGATATATACAGATCGATACCTATTGATTTTATAATTTTGATTCATCTCTATGCAGTGATTCAGTTTCACATCACCTTATTTATCAAGTTTTTCTCCCTACCTTTGCTTCCAAGCTTCCTGACACTTCCAGGCCACTCGAGGAGGGTCCACCACAACCACCCATTTTGCCCCTGCACCCAGTGTCAGTGGGCACTCGCTTGGTCACATTCCAAGGAATTTTGCATGCAAAGAGCAGCCACAGGGTACCCAGGGTTGTTGATACATGGGGATAAAGTTCATAAACCTCCTTTGCTTATGCCATGAGTCCACTGCCCCTGCTGGATCTGGAGGCACTGCCCAACTCTCCACGAAGGCTTTTCCACCCCAAGGGAATGAGTGCAGACCGTGCAAGCCGGGTGTTTCTTACCCAGTGGCCCTGCCTTCAAACTTCCCTCTGTGCTGGCTTATGAAGACACGTGGGGGACGAGCTGTGCTACCGAATATTAAAATTTGTTCTTTTTACCCCTGGAGCTTTTTTTGAGCTGTGCTGGCACCTGAAGCCCCTTTTTCTTGCAGCTGCTCCCGCAGACAGGGCCGCAGGTCGGGCAGAGGAGCTGGCACGGAAAGCCCGACGGTGACTGATTAACAGCGACCTGCTTGACACGCTGGAGGAAACCAGCACCATTGCTGCTGCTGACAGGGCATCAGGGAAATCCTGTTAACCTCACTGCCTTGCATATATGCAAATGACAGCAGATTAACGAGCGTCGGCAGAGCCGCCGTTCCCACTGCACTCACACCAGCTCGCATCAGAACTAATTATGTCTGGACACACAAGAGGTGCCCCGAATAGACTAAATCGTGATTTAGCCACTCAGTTTTGCCTCAAGCTCCAGCTTGATGGGGCAACCCGGGTCTCCAGTGGTGTGCCTGCTGCTGGCAGCCCTTTTGCAACACCACAGTGACAGGATGTGGGGCAAATGTGGTTAAAACCCATCCGCTGAAATTCATGTGATGAATGAACTTAAGGCAAGCAGGAAAAACTTCTTTATGCTGAAAATGCCCAAAAAAAAGAACCGAGCTCTGTTCCAATGCAACGATTTCCAAATGTTTTCGCAGAAGGTGCTGAAGGGAGCTGGGATGTACTGCATCTGTGAAATGGGAGTTATTAGGGTGGATGCCTTTGGAAGGAAAAGAAAAGGGGTTGATGAAGACTAAACATTTCGGGGGGCTCACACAGTACAGCAAGATAGAAGCACGGGCTAATTATAAAATAAGACCTATCACCATGCAAAAATAAATGACTTCATAAATAGCTTTAGATATCATGTTAAAAGCACCTTTGGGAACAAAAAGATGCTTTGCTAAAAACAGGAGATCTAAAGAGCTGTTATTACACATCCATTACGTTCCCTGAGCTGTCGCATTTACTTTTTGAAGTTCTGTACACATGATACAGCAAGGCAAAACATTTTATGTTCCGTAAGAAATTTGAAACAATGTTTAATGTGCAGAAGATAAAGTTAACAAAACTACACTTCAGTGGCTTTTTTATTTCTCTATTTTACGACCTTTCAAGAACTTAAGAGTAAAAGGAAACAAGAAGGAAGGATAAGCAACCATACGCTCCTGCTTGTTTTTTAGTACATTGCTGATCAGAGCCCAAGGCAGAAAACATAATAAAAAATGTCTTCTTTTTAATGTCTAAATAGGAACTGTTGAAACGCTGATGGTACGACGTGTTTTGGGATGGAAAGCATTTGTTCCTCGTGCAGCTATCAACAGTCATATGTTACATGATTTTCTGATTTTTCTCCCTGAAATTACAGAAGCCCATCACGTCTTCACGACCATTTGGAACAGTTTTTCTGCTGTTTTTTCTTTTTCTAAAACCAAAACCAGCTACAACGATGACTCCCAAGAACGATCTCTACAAGCACCAGGCAATTCAGATTATTCACGTTTTCTCTCTGTTCCTTCTAAATATCCTTAGTCACATCTTGATGACATCGATAGCAATTATTACTGAATTTATTGGGCAGTGATCCCCCCACAAACTTCCATCCTGCAGGATGCCAAAATGCTCCTGATGCAGCTGCTGTGATCACTGATGTTATAGCACCGACACACACACACTAAATCCAGTTTCTAATCCAAGTACCCACTTCAAATTCAAGTTGCTCATTTCTCTTGGAAGGAGAAGGCAACCACAAACAAAAACAAAAAAAAGAAAGAGTAAATGTGATGGGAGATTGATGTGAGTTTTAGAGCATGGTGTAATTCACTAATATATTGGCCTAATGAAGAAAAAATTGACATCTGAGTGGCATGAGCTACACCAAAGTCAGCATCCTGCCAAACCTACATTAGATGGAAACAGGTGCTTAGTTTAAACTGTCAACGTCTTCCACAGTAGAACATCTATGCTACTGGTTAATAGAGGGTCTGGTAGAAAGTAAGGAATTATTTCTGCTGATTTCAGGACGAAGATGCAAGAGGAATGGAAAGAATATCAGCAGTGTTTTATATAATGCATTTCACAACACCTATTGAATGAGTAATCATTGAAATTTTAAAAAATCCTGTAGCTTTAAGGACTACATTCAAATTTATTTGAACCTTTCTTAATGGGTTTTTATGATGTCTTTTATAACTTATAATGGCAGCTTTTTCTTTCCTTAAATTAGAACTTGCAATGGGATGTCTTCTATTACAACCCTGCAGATTTACTGTCTGTAATTCAGAGATAAGTCTAAGCAAATCAGAAGGGATTTTAGGTGCTAGACTAAATACCTGCAATCCAAGTTCATGTGGAAAAATTCATTCCTGGTATAACTTCACTGAACATTTTCGTGCACTTTTTCTTGGGAAAAATTTGCACTTGGATAGATTTATTCCTGGCATGAACCTCAATGCCAGAATAAAACTCAAATACAGCTACTTAGAGTGACACTCTCTGACTAAAATCAAATGTAGGGGGAGAAAAGGTGGGTAAGTGACTTGGAAGTAGCCTGTTGGTGTTTTGAAGGATGACATCCATGTGGGATAGATCTACAGCTGATATTATGTCTTCCTACGTTATGGCAAAGGGTACAATAAGTTGGAAGGTGCCCAGAGCAGGGCAGCAAGAGGCAGCTCCCCTCTCCTGTGTTTAAAGTGAAGAGTGTGATGGCAAAAACAGAGAAAAAACCCTGTTTCTTCTGGAGCTAATTCATGATCCACTCATCTTCCTCTCATTTCATTGGAAAAAATATTCCAAACGGTTCTAACAGTAAGCTGTACAGGGAGCTCACTCATCACTGAACAGGCAAACAGCCCGGGGATGGAGCAGGGAACCAGTGCAGTGGGAGAACCACATCCCACCAGGAACTCATTGATTGTGTAATGGCGTTGGCCATTGCACTGGCATTTCAGGTGAGCATGGGGTTATTGTATGAACTTTACAGGAAAGGTCTTTAATAATCCACCAGCCCTCTGAAACTTCCCAAATCTGAAAGGACAGTTCAGTACACGTAATGGGTAGATGGGTTCAAACACCGATCCAGGGGAAGTGTCACCTCCTGAATCACGAGGGATGCTTCCAGTAACATCAATATTTTCCATGGAGGTCCCCCAGCCAAAGCCTGCCTTGTCCCAGCCCTGCTTGGAAGGTCTTCCAGGGCTGTAGCACAAGGTGGTATGGCCAGAGACCAAGTCAAGGCATTATTTTATTTTGTTTTGGTTAGCAGAGTTGATATTTGGTCAAAGGCTCCTAGCTGTGAAATGATGAGGAGCTGCCAATTTCTAAGCTAAATGTTGTACATTCACATCCTGCTACCACTAACTCCATTATGATTAGTCAGGAGTGAACTTAGAAGGTTCAGAAATAACGTTTGGATAAACATCCCCAATTTTTGGATGCTTATCTGAGCCTGACCCAAATCCCCTGAGCATGCAGAACTGAGCTGGAAATCTGGCAAGAATGTTAATTTCCACACTTTTAATTTCTCTCTTGAAGGCTATATTTGCAGTTTAAGATATTTCCTTTAATTGGAATTAGCATAATACATTATTTCCCTATGGTGAGAACAGCTTTTCTGTAGTTACTGTGCCTGTCTGGATTTTGTCCAAGGAAGTACAAAAGGGGATGAAAGTGAACACGAAAATCCAAAGTAAATAAGTGAACCAAACTCTTTAAACCCCACAAATGGGTAGATTCTGCTTAAGGCTTCCCCTAAAATAAATTACTTGGTCCAACCCTAAAATGATGCCCTTCCTTTTTAACAGTGCCTCTGTACTGGTACCAGCCACACCCCTGTCACACACGTTTGGTAAGAATTCATAATTAATAACAACTCATATTTTGGGGTATTTCATGCCCCTTCTTTTTTGGGGTGTATCACTGCTTCAGATACCATCTCATTTATTTAATTCCATTAATTATCCACACCTACAAAAATATCATGCCAAGCATCTTTGGGGAGCTTGGAGTTACAATCAATGAGTGCTTGACCTTGCAAAATTTACAGGTTATAAGACAACAACTGCATTCATATACTAAAATCTGTGATGTTTTCTGTGCAAATCTAAGGTTTAAGCAACCAGTGGAGCCTTCATATGAGGGGAGCTTCAATTCCAGGTTGCACATGAGAAGCCCAACCTGCCATTGAGAAGACCCAGCCTATGCAGGTGTAAATCCAGCTGTTGGACCTGACCTTGCTGCAGACCTTGGGGTGAAGACTCTAACATGAAAACCCTGCAAGTACCCAAAGTGAGATTCTTTTCAAATTAGCCTCTTTGCAAACCAGCTGGTGATACGAGCTGCATTCGGAAGGACACAAGTGGCCTCAGAAGTGGGGTTGGGAAGGTCGTGTCAGCACCCAGCTGCTCACCCTTCCTCCTGCCATTCTTCCCAAGCACTCCCAGCTCCCCAGGACAGAATTAATTACAGCAGCAGTCTGTGCATGCGTGTGGAGGGATAAGCACAGCACCGGGGTACATCCACACGCATCCACAGACCCGAATGTTTGCTCACATTTAATAACGAGTAAAACAAATAAAAATGAGTATTGACATGAATGCCTGTTACCCAACGCTCCCAGGGAAGAAAAGCAAAGCCAAGTGCTGTTCCACAAGCAGTACACTTGGTACTCAAAAATATTCCCCTCCAAGCTCAAATCCAGGACACGGCAGTGAAACAGAACACCAGCCTGGTGTTTCCCAGCTCCCTGCTCCTTATCAGGGAGATCTGGGCAAGCTGCCGGGCAGTGTCTGAGGGCTGTGCTGCTCCTCCCTGCCAGCCGCTTGGGAAAGAAGAAAATGTCATCCAGCCCGAACACAAAGGGCAAGATGGTATCTCACTGCTGGTGCAGTGAAGTCATGTACTAGGAAAATTATATTTAGCTGTTCCTGGGCAGTCCCCAGGAGGCTGCAGAGCTGGTCTGGTACCGACACTGCCTCATTCACCTGCCCCAAAGCACCGTGTGAGACATGGCTGTGGCCCGAAGAGGTTCAGAGTGAGGCTTGGCCCCCAAGCCAGTGACCCCAGGATCTCTGTGGGAAGGGAGGGTGACACTGCTTACACAGCTGGGGACGTGCCAGTATTGAAGATGTCAGTTTGACCAAAGAAAACAACAGGATCATACAGAGAGATCTGTTGTAAAGTCACCAGAAATATGCCCAAAGTGAAGAGAAAAGGCATAAAATATTCCCATAATGAAATCCTGACTCCGTGGAAGGTAATAGAAAATTGCCTTTAGACAGAGAGGGCAACAATTCAAGTGTTTGTTTAGACATCAGAGAAGCAGCATTACTTGGTGTACAGCCCATGCTGCTTTGTGATAAACATGTTATAAAACAGGTATTTGCACAGAACTCCCATTGCATACAATGGGAAAATCACAGGGAAAGGTGGGGTTGGAAAATGGGTTTATAAAATTATTAAAATGCAGCAGAAGAGCACAGGCTGGAGGATGGTGGCTCTCCTGGCTCGGCATCCTGAGTTTTGTTGTTTCTTCTGCTGTTTCTCCTGTCACGTTACCATAACTTTACAGTTGAACTCATCAGCTGGCATTAGCCAGAGTCACCCTATTTAACAGCACTGCAAAACAAACAACCCAGAAGAATTTATGTCTGCAGCCATGTGCTTTACAAGGCACAAGTCTGAATAAATATGTAACTGTTCACACCCTTTCAGAAGTGCTGGAACAGGAACACACTGAACCCAGGGCACTGATTTATATCTGAAGCAGCACTGACTCCAAAGTAAGAGTGAAAATGCAGGTTAGGTGGATAGTGGGTACTACAAAGACTTATTGCTCTCTTGTCTACACCTTAGAGAGCTGTGTGCGGTGGGCAAGAGCACCAGACAAGACAGAAAACAGCCAGCTTGAATGCATGGACTGGAAACAAAGGACAGTCACAGCTCATCCTACCTGATTGAAAACACCATTCAAAATCATAATGTGCACTATAAATCAAGATGAAGGGTGGGAGGGTTGTCTCAGAAGCATCTCTCTGCTTGCCTGGTAAGACATGGAGCCATTTCAAAAACACACCAGCTCTGTGTGCAACACCTGAATGGCTACATGGAACTGCACAGCCACTTGCAATGCATGAATTAAATCAGCTGAAAGGACCCACTTAATTTAATTGTGTTAATAAAAAGAAAAGTTATGCATCCTCACAGACCACAGGGGGAAAGTTGGCAAATGGTTTGAGATCCTATCTTCTGGATTTCTCCTGTGCAGGCTGGGAGAGCAGAGAGGGTTTCTTGTGGGCAGACCTTCTAAGCCCAGCAAGCTGGATTTTAATAAATGAGCAAACATACAGGCTACCTGTGTAATTTTTGTATGCACATTGTGATTTACTTTGTGAAATTTATATGAAAAATAACAATTAGCCATTGCGCTATAAACCCTCATTTCCCAATGCTCAGTACCAAACAAAAACAGCCACGTGTTTAAAGGGCTTTGCTTCTATTCTTAATGTCAAAATGCTAAAAAAGAGTTAATTTGAGGAGGGAATTGTTACACTCAGGTTGCTTGAGATTCACTCTGATGTACTCTAAATGATGTGTTAAATGATGATTTCCAACACAGCCCGTAGCAGAGAGTTTGTTTGGAATGACATTTGTTGTGGCACCAGTGGCCACTAGGAAGATGAATTTATGTATACACTTAGAGCACCTGCCTGCAGAGGTGTCGCAGAGAAGTTCTGCATGAGCAGATGACAACAGATATTTTGCAAGCACTCACAAACTGAATTTATGCTCCAAAATAGCATTGAAAAGCTTGTCTAGAGAGCTTTTTCCACTTCTTTCATGAAATGCATGCAACCACACTCTCAGCTGTTGTTATTAAGCATTACATGGTGATTTCTTAAGCAAATAACACTCCTTTAGCAAACCAGCCACACTGCTGTGGTTTCTTGCAACCCGTTTAAATTTTAGTCATGCAGGTTTTGCAGAACTGCCTCTCTTTGCTCCACGATTGTGAACTGTGACATTTATAAATGAACATAATGTTTGAAATTGTGTTCAGACATATTTAGTCCCCAGCATCTACACAAACAAAGCTCTGATACTCTGAGATTAGCAGAATATTGATAGAAAGATAACCTAGGTGAGGGCTGAGTAAGGAGCAATGATGGATTTGCCCACTTTTCTTTCAGCTCTCTTAAGGAACCCTTCCCAGTGAAGTCACTTCTTTATCCTGCAAACATTGAGCTCCAGTTTTACAGCTCTGTGATTTTATACAAATAAAACAGTGTCCCTGTCAGGAGACTGATGCCACCTCCCCTGAGGACAGCGATCACAGTCAGAGATCCTTTGCTGGGGATCCCTTTGTTGTTTGGATACCAGATCTCAGGATCAGCACCTTTGTTTTTCACAGGGGTTTGTTCTTTCCTGCACTGCCATAGGGAGTTTACCTACAGACCCACCACCCTCTGGGAATGACCTGGTACCTGCTCAGGGATTTTTGAGAGATCCTCAGGGTCTTGTTCCTCACGGAAAGAGAAGCAAGGTGAGCTCTCCTGGCTTCCCAAGGGGCCAGCTCACTGCTTTTCTCAATCTCTGGGACGCCAGATCTGTAACCTAATTTGGCAGGAAACTATTGACTTTTTTAAGGTTTGGGTTTTGAGAGTTCCTCTGCCCAATTTGGCTTCTCCTGTGACGGGACAAGCACCTGTGCAAGGGTAAGCTGCACCTGGGCAGCAGGAGGGGAACACGGCAGCACCTTCCCTTATGGACCCATCCACATCCCCTGCACAGCTGCTGGCTCCCTGCCTCCTTGCCCTACTCCAGATGTCTTTCTAATCCTGCCCACAGGAGTTTGGGTTCTCGTGGTTCCAGACCCCACTTGGCCTGGTGCAAACTGCCTTTGCAGGTGAGGGATAGAAGAGGCCACGTCTCTCAGTGAAGACGGCCCTGACACTGCCCCCAAACTGGATCCAGCCTCTGCCAAAAAAGCAGCTCATCTGCCATGACTTCCCTTCCCTCTCACGCATCCCAGATCTACCACCCTCATGCCTAAATAGTTTGTGGAGTTTTCCAGCCTGTTACACTGACCAGGACCCAGCAGGATACTCTCCATGAAACCCTTTCCATTTTCTAAGGCCTGAGAAGATGCACTAAGTGAGAAGAGAATGTTTTTCTGTTACTCTAAGACAGCCCTCCTGAAACTCCAGTGGTGGCTGGCAGTCCCTGGTGATTCCCCTGGGATTTGTAAGGCTAGAGCAGCTTCCACCACTGCACAACACCAAGTGGTTTCCCAAACAACACCCATGAGCGGCCTTTATGCTAAAACCAGTTGTGTCTGAAATGCCTGCTGGGTTCAGCTCAAATACAAGCCAAAAACCAAGTGAGTCTAACTTCTCAAGTGCTGTCTTTGCTTTCAGATGCTTTTTTCTTTACTGGTTTTCCACTGTCTGGCATTTTCAATAAACCCTCCGAGGTGGAAAGGCTTATATTTACCACTCTTTCCTATCAAAGCTGCTTTAAACTGAAGGCACAGAGCTGTTTCCATTTGGAAATTTCTTTGTACAAGCCATTTACAAGGCCTTTACAAGCCACGGAATGCCAAGACCTCTCCAATTTCTCCAATTTACTGCAAAGGAGTCTAGCTGGCATGAAGAGGGCTCGGCCATCCCACCCAAACCCCAGCTGGAGGACAAAGTCACTGCTACCTGTGGGCACTGAAGCTGCAGGTAGAGAGAAAGAGAGAAGTAGGCACCAGTTTGTTATCCAGAAGTCATCTTCCCAGGACACACAGCTAGCCTGGCTTCGGACAATTTCTTCAGCTTGGATGGGTTTGATGGCAGAATTAAAAAGAATACTCATTAATTCCTAAATACACCTGAAAATATATATAAATGTAATTATATGTCTATTAATAATGGTGTAAAGCTCTTCTGACTTTGGTAAAATTTGTTTCTTATCTTGCTACTGCCCTCACTGGTACTGGTTCTACCATCTGGGATGGGACACATAAATGACCTTCTAATATAGCCCTGATCAGCAGAGGTTTGGTGCCAGCTTTGCAGCAAGAAATCATCATCTAATGGCCTCAACAGGGCTGAAAGCCAGTATTTGCTGCCATTTACTCTTGGCCTGGTGTGGTTTCTTGTCCTGTGAGCATCCCACACTGCCAAGCAGAGGCAGCACTAAGCACACAGGAGCTTTTAGGGAAACTGGAGAGGATTTAGGTATTCAGTCCAGCTGGCTCTTTGGGAATTAAAGAATTAATACCACTTGGAAAGAAATTAAACTCAAATAATGCCATAGCAGGGAGAATTGAAGAGGAGTAAGAGGTGGGAGGGCATCAGGAGCAGCAGGAGAAAGGCCAAGGAGGGCCCCTGGAGAGAGCAAACAGGGCTTTCCCAGGGCTGGGCAGGGCTCGGGACCACTTCTGGCTGCACTTCACAGCTTCACAAACACCCAGCACAATACAAAAGTGTAATATAAGCCTCGACTCCTCAAGATTAGCCATGGCTGGGAAATAATGTTATCGCTCCCCATCATACTTCAGGAGCCCTTCAGGAAAAGTCCCCAAAATTCCCACGAGCTTTAAATGAGGGTGAAATTTTCCCTTGGTGCTCACCCTCCTTTCCTAGGAGATCGTGCATTCTGCAAGTATCACATCTTCTTAGTCCTTGCCCAACCATGCAAGAGCTCAGCCTTTTGCCCAGTAGTTTCACTCCCTACAGAAATGCTGCTTCTTTTCCTCTTCTTCTCACTCTCTCCTCTGCTAAAATTAGAGATCTTGGATTTTCCGGCTGGGTCAAAACCCACTCTCCTTCCTCACAGGGGCTCAGTTTAACTACACATCCCCCTGCCAGACGGTGACTGTTAGTACCACCCAGTTTCATTAGTTATCAAGGGCTAAAGTTGCACTTCGAACATTCATCAATCAGTAGGAAAAAATACGCATCAAATTAAAACTCCCAGCAAACTCCAACACCTTAGGGCTTTTTCCTTTTACAAGCAACATTTTCTTCCACTGAAAACAGAACTACTTGTGCAGGTGGTTTTTAAACACAAACAGCTGCTCCATGGAAATGCAGTTGGGGCAAATTATTCAGGAAAAAGAAAGGAAAAGACAAAGCCATGGGTGTGGAGCAAGAGTCCATACTGCCCCAGTTCCCAGGGAAATATAGGAAGGGAAGAGAAACCTAAGATATAAACAGTAGGTGGAATTTCCATTGCACTGGTCCCATTAAACACACTGATTTTAGGGGAAGGAAAGTGGGATCAAGGGACCAGAGTGAGGCAGTAGGTGTTGCGAGGGGAGGCGTGGAGAGGGCTACGGCTCGTAAAAATCTGCTTCATCTTTCAGTGTCAGAACAATGCCCGGGTGTGTGCTGAGCTGTGTTATCAGACAGGGAAACAGAGCAAGGCTGGGATAAACAGCACCAGACAGCCAGGGGTTTGTGGTCACGATTTACTCCTGCCTTCCCAGATAGTTCCTCCTTTCTTTCTTATTTGTTTCTGTTCATCTGTTCATCTATTAAAAGGTCCTATAGGAGGTAAGTGTTAGCACTGTTGTCACAATTTTAGTTATCAATACAATGGGTTTTGGCTATACAGTATTTTTAAAAAGCCTCAGTAGTTGCATTGTGGCCAGAACTACCAAGATCACAGACAAAAACGGCTGCTCTGTAACATCTCTGAACCCCTCTATCACCTCTATCACCTCTGAACCCCTCTATCACCTCACTCTGCTATGTATCCCCTCAAGCAAAAACTGTACTTTCAGGGCACTGTGGTGTGTGACATCCCCGTGTAGGGACACGATGTCAGCTCCCCTTCCAATAATAGACCACAGAGGCAACCCTTGAAATGCTGCATTTTCTCCAGCCCTACCCTCCAGACAGAAGAGGCTTTCCCTGCAAACATCCCCAAAGCTATTTCACCAGTTTCCTCCCAACTCTCCTTCAAATTCCTTTTTTAATTCATAAGGATTAATCTCCTGGTATGCTACAGCCTCTGTCAAGATGACAAGGCTTGGTTCCCTCCTCTCTCATATGCATCTATTAATGTTCTCTTTGACTGAAAGGTCCTAAAGCAAGTGACATGTCTGTGCCCTTCACTCCCCACCTAGGTCTCCTGGCTTCTTCTGTCCTTGTGGTGAAGCCCCCAAAAAATTGGAGTAAAGACTGAAAAAAAGTATTCATTATCCTTTTGCACACATAGGAGTGTAATGAACTCAGCTAATATAAGTGAGCCCGGTGCCACCCTCCTACCTGGGCAAGTGTAATGCCACTGCAATAAGAACCCCAGAGTGTTACCCATTACTTTTCCTGGTGCCAAGATTGCATAAAATACTTCAGGCACAGACATGAAGATGGAGTCTCCACCTTGGGAACTGCATTCCAGGAAAATCACATGAGCAGAGAAGAGACGCAATGAAAGCCAATCTGATGCTGCTGAAGGCACACATGTAACTTGTTAGTTCCACCATTACTTTTCCCGTTCTTTAATGCATTAATGCTCTTTGAAGGTGAGGTCTTTGCAACTGGATAAGCCCTTTTATCAAACTGAATCAGACCATTAGTATCCCAAACTGGGAAGGTCCGAGTGCCAGATCGCCCTGGAAGGTGTGCAATGCTTGCAGCAGACAAATCAGTAGCAAAACCTTAAACATTCAGGAAAACAGAGTAAGCAATTGGAATATTAACGTGCTGGTAAAATGATTAAAGTTTGGCATTACACATATTTTCAAATGTACTGACACTTCATTCTCATAAAGACCAGCTCAGTTATGTTTGATTTGTATTCATATCCTATAATGTGAATATATTTGCTCAAAATTGCTTCGTAGTAAATCACCATCACAGAAATAAGCTTATATTTATTCTTAGCATTCATGAATTGCATGGTGTTGGACCACCATATATTTAACACCTCCAAAGAAATCCAACCACAACTTTTGAAAGCAACACCTTTATATATCATTATGGACATTGTTTCCTTAACAGTTAATCACACACTTTCCAATCACGTGATATTTTACCTTAAGAGAGAAAAATGAATGATCCTATACCTTGAAATGAAAAGCCCTCTACTTGACCTTTCAATGTGAAAACCCCCACCAGGCTGCGTCCTGAGGGTGCTGAGCCCTCTTGCCCGTGCACTGAGCACCCTTGGCTTCCTCCAAAGCTGACAGAAGTTGAAGGCACTCAACAACTTTCTGGATCAACCCTGTAATCACTAAAAGCTCTCTCTGGAGTGATATAAATATGGACAGTCACTTCACAGATTTAGTCCAGCATTAGGGTTACTTTAAAACCAAAGCTGTCGGAGAAAATGTTGGATCTATGATATGACTTTGAACCCAGGTCACTAAAATCTTTCCCGGCGCAGCATCTTCTTTGGGATTCTTAAGAAAGCTAAACCTGCAAAGACAAATATTATGGCAACAAAAATAAATGCGTGAGTTTTTAACCTTTTCAGGGAAAGTAATTCCTTTATTGGCTCCAGCTAAAACTTCCTACCTTTCTTTCCCTTTTTGTTGTATCTGTGAGTAATTTCTTCAGTCACATTGTTTATAAGAAGTGAAGTTATTCGTAATCATGCCTTAAGAGTATGTACACAAACTGGACATCCTAATAGAGCACTATGTATTAAATTCCTGATTGTTTGACATAAATTCTCTCTCTTTCTTTTACTCAGACAGGAAGCTTCCCATTTATTTACGAATAGGTTAAGACCCGAGTCATGTTCCTAACTGTGTTCCTAAGTGCTAACATATATTAAGTAAATTTAGAGCCTCTTCTGCATAGGAAACAAATTAAACTGGTTAAACATGGAGAAAGACTAAATGTAATCTATCTTTTGTCATGTTTATGATATCGGAACGCATCTTATATGAATGTTCCAATTTGGCTGTTACAGCAGATGGGTTGCTTATGATAAACCACAACTACAGACAGAGAAAGTGATAGTATAAATCATAAAGAAGATAAATAATGAAATTCTTTGAAATAACATTGGTTAAATATTTAGACATTTGGTTTCCAAGCTTGCCTGCACATATGAAATAGTATTCTCTACTGATGGAAAGAAATGCTCTCCACAATAATCGTATTGGGACAACTAATAAGGTCTACAGGACTTATTTGCATTTGGAGACTTTGGATTTATGTAAAATTCGTGCACACAGAGAAGATATAGGGTCTCAAGGGAATAGTCCTGGATGGAAACCTGCATAAAAAGTAAAGACAACCCATGACTGAGCCATTTTTCCTTAGGTCAAGGCACACTGGAGCACTCCTCTGTGCTTCTTTGTGCAAAGTGCACAAGCCTGGGGGGGAAAAGTGAAGTCTTGTCTTTAACCTCCCTAATTTATAGCTGGCCTAGCTGAGGCAGGTACCAAACCTCAAAATTATTACCAGGCAGAACTTCCATTTTCCAATTCATAAAAGTCCTAGAAACCTGATTTCTACCAGTAACTTAAGAAGGAAGCTTAATGTGCAAATCCAGTGAGGGATACATGCCACTGAGCTTACAACTGCACCAAAGAAAGTAATCCACTCTCCTGGATTTTATTTTTACTGGAAGCTTTACACTTTTCAAAGGTGGGTATCAAGTCCAAGTTCCCCTTAGAGAGAGATTAGGCTTCTTGAGTGCAACCCTCATCATCCTCACCTAGAAGTCTGCAGAAAATGGGAGAATTTCCCCCAGGATGCTGCTCTTTTTGAACTGATGATCAATTTAAATTACTGAACTGTAGATGGCTAATGTAGGTTAGATGGCTAATGACGCCATTTTGTGTGGCTGATGATGGAGATGTTTCATGACAATTTTGTTGTTTCTATTTTAAATACCACTTGTGTTTTTTGCTTGGTGAGTGCCCAGAATAACAAAGCTTGAACATTCAGCAGTTAAACAAAAAAAAAATCATATATAAATTGGGTTAGAAAATGGAGCTAAACCTGTGTCTCCTGTCATAAAAAGGATACCTGCCCTGTTTTTATTCAGATTAGGGCTAAGACTTATCCTTTTCTGAGTTTTCCATGAGACACACATCATTTTACATCATTTTTGATTAGTTCCATTTAATCCCTACAGCAGTGGCAGCAACAGAGGCATTCATTAAAGATATTGGTATATTCATAATGGCATCATTCCTCTGCCCAAGTCCTGGCATGACTTACATCCCAGGCATCCAAAGGCTGCAAGGGCAGCCCTCAGCCAAGAGCAGGCAGCCGGTGTTCCCCTCCCAGGAACTGACGCACGACCACATGCGCAGAGCCTGGGAGCACACGTGGTGTCCCTTCCTTTTAAATTAAGGATCTTGCCTTTTTAAACGAAGCGATTATGATGAGGGCGGTGGGATTAAGAGAGGACCTTTTGTGCAGGTGGTTTCCCTAATAGGAGACTTTCTAGCAAGAGAGCACTATATATTCTTCAGGCTCAAAGCTAAACTTCTATTAAAACCAATTAATTCATTGAACAGGCTTGTATCGCTTTACAGTGCCTGGGCCTTTGCTTAAAAGAAATCAATTGTATGAGTACAGCTGAGAAATAACCACTATAATAGATGTTTTAGCTCTTGCTTTTACTTTTCTCTGATAGCCCTTAAGGTGGTCAGAGGTAAAAGCTAAAGATGCATTGTAGCCTGAGGGATGATTGAATGAAAAAATGGGGGATGGGAGCAGAGCTATGCTGATAGACCAATTTCCCACCACTGCAAGCCAGCGCAATTGATTGATGAATCCTTGCTCTGTCAAGAGGCAGCCCTTCAGATTTGATCACATAAATACTCATTCAACTCAAATTCTGCTTGACAAGCCTCAGACAGCTTTGTTCTGTCACAGATATCATTGGAAGGAAAATGCTCCATTAATCATCCTTAATTAACTTTACCATAGTCTGCTGGAACCAATATGTTCCCTGGCTAAATCCCTAAGACTTAGCTAGATTTCTGTAGTTATCAAATAGAGAGTTGTTTTTAAAGTTCCTCTCCCTTATTGCTGCTAACTACAGGAAATCTTTCCCTGCCTGTTTTCTAGGAAGTCACTTGCATTGATCAGGATGTGGCTTAATCCTCTGACAGTTAAGCTCCTTTGCCACAGACACACAATTATACCTACTTCTGATTATAAAAGATTACTGTTACATCGACAATAAGTGCTAAGGTGTTGTGCTTCCAAAACACCTTCTTGTTTTCAGGCTGCAAGAGAGCTTTGCAAACATAACTAAAAAAACCAAAAACCAAAAAACCCAGAACTAATATTTAAAGAGGAATCAGGAAGAAACACAGCATTTTGGTTGGATTTGGGCAACAACTAGAAGTAGTAGACAATATTGGAGGCGCAAAGTGCGGGAAAAACATGAAGACACATTCATTAGCCAGGGCTGTCACTACCCCTTCTCACTCAGCAGTTTTGTTCTGACAAGGGGCTGGAGAAAGCCCTGGGACCATCATTTTATCCCCAAGATCCTCAGATGGCTCCTGCTTTTGATGGGTGTCCTCCATCCACAGGGATGCTCCTGAAGCAGACAGAAAGGCATTTACCCCACACAGTCCCCCCGTTCCTTGGGTGTTGTTACACTGATAACTGATCATTTCTGTCTTCGCAACATCTTTCTGATTTTTAATTTTTTTTATGTGGTGAAAACCCTACAATCCTCAGGGATTTTCAATGCAACATGAGGGGTCTAACACCTTGCTGGGTCAGGGTCTTGCTTCTCCAGGTGCCACACAGAGGTAATGGGAGCAACAGACCTTGCAAATAAATTCCTTATTCACTCACTTCCACTGGCTGGGATACATCCCTGTGAAAGGATTCACTGGAGATAAGGAAAGAAAACAACACAGAAACCATTTGATTAAACTGAAATAAGTGTGGAAACCATCTCTTCAGTGAAACAAAGCCTGGAAGTGTTGAGGGTTGGATGGGGCTCTGAGCAGCCTGGTCTAGTGGAAGGTGTCCTTGCCCACGGGGACTACAGGATCTTTAAGGTCCCTTCCAACCCAAAACATTCCATGATCCTCTGATATGCTAAACTCACAAATCTTACTCATATTTGCAGCCTTTATTCCTGAAAACTGTATTACTGAAAGCTTAGGAGAACATGGGCTATCTATATTGCTAAACATTTATGTGTGAAGCTGGCTACAAGTAAAGAAATACAACCTCAATTGTTGAGCAAATTTAATGGTAAAATCTCAAGCTTCTTTTGTTATGAAAAAATAGTATTTTAAAGTAAACACTGCAGTACAGAGGGGAAAAAAAAGATCATACTCTATCCCTGTGTATATCACAAATCTTCTGCTTGCTCTGGGGAGAAGTCACTTTGTATTATGCTCTCTACCAGCCTTGGACTGTGGTCAATTTAATCAATGCTCCTCCTGACGGCAGCGCTGCTCAGCCGAAAATGGAAGTGACCATTTCAAGCTGTGCACTCCAAGCAGCCAGCTGGCCTATTTTAAACTCTCTGGAAACTTGACATACTAATGTTTCCTTTACAGCACCGAAGAAACCAGTTATAAAGGCATCTTCTCAGGTTATACAACAGGAAAAGGCAGATGCATAAATCAGGGCTACCAAGCCTTTGCACACTGAAGGGCCAAACCAGAGAAGCATCATCTGGCAGAAAAATGAGAGTTCTTTGGGTCCAGAAGTGAGAGATATCTACATTAAAAAACGGAAACAACTTTTGTTTTCTCATCTTGTCCTCAGGAAGAGCTGGAGCCTGAAGATATAACCAAAGTTGGGACCTTTTCAACTAGCAGAAAACTTTCTCTAGAGTTGAGTTTTCTTTGCCGTCAATGTGACTTTCCCCTTTCTTTCCCTCTTGTTTCCTTCTCCTTTCTCCACACACTTGTCTCCACCACTTGCTCTCTTTTCTGCTTTATTTCTTTCCTTTTTTAAAAAAAAGCTCTCTCCCCACTGGACAGGGAATGAATCTGCCCTGAGCTGCCTCCCCAGCTTGCAGGGTTGTGGGTTGGGTTCCCCCCTCACCTCAACACAGAGGTGCTCAGGGAGAGCAGAAGACCAAGATAATGAAGGTCTCAGAGGGAAGGAGTCTCCCAGCCATAGTGCCTGTCTAATTCTATCTGGAAAACAATGATAAATCAGGTTTCTCAGCACTAACCTGGGTTTTTCTCTTAAAGCAGGCTGCGGGGAGGTGGGAGCCCTAGTGATCCTGCTCCTTCCAGCACTGGGATCTGTGGTTGTCTTTCCTATTCAATCTTGCCTCAAAATACAGCCATGATATAAACTGATGGACAAAATGCACAACTGAAAGAATACTTAGAGCAGGAAACTTATAATAATTATATTATCTAGACCTCTATAAGAACGTCCATTCCATCTTTAAATCACAAAACGAAATAAACAGGATCAGATGTATAGTGAAAAACCTGTAAATGTCCTTTCGCATTATGGAGGTCAAAGAATACATTAGTTATTTTTAACTAATGCCTTATTCGACCCCATGCAAACTTAAATCAGTTTGGGTCTGACTGATTCAAAGCTGTTCTCTGGTTCCCTGCTCTGCTGTAATAATTGACTAGGCTAGACTTTAGAAAGGTCAAAAAAGCAGCCCCGCTTCATATTATTTCAGCTAATAACTCAGTTCTTAAATCAAAATTTAAGAACTAATCTCTCAAAGCATTATTTCCTCCCCCTCCATTAAATCCATATGTAATTTCAAATTAAATGATAGATGTCCAAAATCGTTACTTTTTGCTTAATTACTTTTAAGTTGCTGGGGGAAACAGCATGAGGGTTTGTTAGAAGATCTAGGATTCTCCAAAAAAATCGGAATTAAGAAAATCTAAGAAAATCTCAGAAAATGCAGCAGCAACTGAAGAACCTCAGGAAAAAACAGCAGGCTACGGACAATCTAAAGGAAAACCAGGCAGACACATTGCAACATCTGAGGCAGGCTCAGAAGTGGCTGGGCAGCAGGTTTGTGGGGTAGGTACAAGTGGGGCTTGCAGGGAGCTTGTCAGCACAGATGAGATGTGATAGTCAGGACAGACTGGAAGAAGACAACAAAGGCTCCACATTAACCCATCATCACTCTCTAAATACACACATTCCAGGAGAATGCCAGCATAAGGCTCAATAAGTGCAAATCTAAAGACTGGCTCATGTCAAGTGTTTAACATGAAAGTTAACACATAATTAGTGCTCTTCTACCAAAGATTCTGATATCAATTCGTAAAATGCCCAAATCCAAGTGCCTAAATTTCATCACATTAATTTGCAATGTTATATTCACTCACAAAAACTTACTCTGTGTTCAATATATTCTTAATTCATTCTGCTGTCCTTATCTGACTCCCTTCAACAGAAAATTGGTCTTAATCCCACTGTAGGCATGCAAGATGAAGATCATTAGGAAGAACAGTGGTGGAAACAAGGGCTGCCATTCCTCCAAGTTTCTCATAATCATATTTAAGTAAAAAAGAGAAAAAAGTAACCTGCCTGCACATATAAAGAGGGGATGGCTTTTCCCATTGGAAGTCACCTAAAAAACCTTTCCTGATTCCCAAGGGAGAGGATGGGAGGATGTTTGGCCAAGCATATCTGCATGCACCTCTGAGGAGTCCTTTTGGCGTACACCTGATTGCCCCACACATCTCCTTTTGCCTCAGTGTCGTGAAAACAGGGATTCGAGTTGGACACAGCACCATCAGGCATCTGTTGTAGTCAATCAACTGACATAATGGTGTCTTCTCTTCCTCCAGCTCTTACCTCACCCAAAATGCCTTTTCTTTCCCCTCTTTCAAAGAGATTTTTTTTTTAAGACACCAAACACTGGGCTTTGACTGCTGTTTATGGGATACTTATTTGGGGCTGCAATAAACTGCGAGTGGTTTGAGTTTGGCTCTTCAAACTGTAACTACTGTTGGGTTTTTTGTTGTTTCTTTCTGCCGAGGGAGCTTTTTCTTCCCCGCTTCCCCACGGTCACTCTGCGCTGTGCTTTTGTTTAGCCTCCCGGCACAGGGTTGTTTATTTGCACTAACAGCGCCGGCCCTGCTCCCCGTGGACTGTTTGTCCAGTGGCCTGTGGAGCCTCCATGACTTTATTGTTGACAAGTGGTAGGTGGGATCCAAGTTTTTGTGGTTACATTGTTTATTGATAATTACCTGTTAATTACTACTGCTGCCAGCTTCCTATAATTTATCATGATCACATTTTTTTTGTTGCACTTAGAAATAAGAATGTGAAAGAGGAGGGATAACAAAGAAGGGAAAAGAAGCAAGAGAGCCAAACTGTGATCTGTCTGTCCTGAGTTTTAAAACAGCATCATTTGATTAATTTAAGGTCTGGCCAGCTCTCATCTGTGTAACC
Organism: Atrichornis clamosus; assembly: GCA_013400975.1. Taxonomy (NCBI): domain Eukaryota; kingdom Metazoa; phylum Chordata; class Aves; order Passeriformes; family Menuridae; genus Atrichornis; species Atrichornis clamosus. The sequence continues at coordinate 27,920 of WBMZ01014682.1, forward strand.
CATCAGTGCAATGAGGGCATCCCCTCCCCAGGTGCTGCCTGCTCTTCTCCAGTGTTCATACAGGGCATAGATTTGGTGTAAGAGAACCCAAGCACACTTTCCCTGAATTGTGGAAGAATATAAACTCTTCAGAAAGTAATTTTTTTTTTCTTGCTTGTAAGGAGTACAAAACTGTTTCCTGCCATGTCTGAAGAAGGAACATTTTTTAGGGATTTTGGGGTTTGGTGCATTGTTTGAAAGCTGACTTTGCATGCTAGGATGTCACCACAGGACACCTGCAGCAAGACCAGGTGGCTTCCTCAGTTGTACAACTCTAAACTATCGCTCCAGACCAGGACAAGCCAGGCAGCCACATCCCCCAGCTGTGGCACAGCCACCCAGTGAATCAGGAGGGGGAGAACCTGCCTGGGAAGAGACTTCCCCTTCGAGCAGAGACCACCCTGGCCACTGGCTCTGCCTCCCACAGCCAGCTGTCTCTTCAGAGAGCTTCTGGTGGCCACAGGATTTCTCTTTGAAGACCAAAGTTAAAACTAAACCCATGTATTTCTCTCCTTAAATGCATTCCCATGCCTGTAAACGCTGGCTTGTCTTAACTCCATGCTTAAACCACAGTGTTTGGTGCAGACACGTTTTTAAGGGGTCACGATGATAACCAGTACCCCTTCTGAGGTGCTGCCCAACTGTCAAATCAAGTCTGTCCAATTACACAGAACATGAAAGCCAGCACCGTCAGCAGCCTTGGAGGGGATATGGAAAACCAAAACCAACCCAACACCAAGGGGTACCTACCAGTGCATATTCCTGAACGCCTTCATCAAACCATTAAAATTGCCGTACATAAAAACCAAACGATTGTGTTTTCACATGTTGATGAGTTTACACACTTCCCCCTTTTAGAAGCATTACAACTGGGAAGGAACCGTATCTTCATTTCAATACGTTTATAGAATTTATTCTAGGTGCCTATTTACACATTTCCTGGCCTAAACAATAGCTCCCCCCCACCCCCCTGTGCCATGTGTGCATCGGTCACTGCCCGGCATCACCCCTCCTTCATGACTCAGGCTGTGTACAATTGTCCAGAAAACTCACAGCAGTTTATCATCATTGGTATAATTGGAAACAGAAGTATTTATACACACCCGTGTACCCTACAACTAAATTTATAAAGGCAACTGTCGCTTTTAATCTATAGCACGGCCAGTGTAAACAGTAATTTGAAGGAATATTCAGATTTATTACATTACTTGCTTAAAGATCAATGTTTAAAATGGATATATATTGCATTAATCCAAACACACAACAAATCATAAAGCTATTTACACAATAAATTTACAATTCCCACAGACACTTTAATCCTGTTTCTGTTTCCAAGGAGCACTCTTGTCTGCACACACACATATCCACCCACAAACATACTCCCACACTCAGAAAGCACTATTGTAATGTTAATTAACCTAATTTATAAACCACCAACTAGACCTGTAACCTCAGCACAGTATACATTTAACCATAAAGATGAATTAAAGGCACATTAAGGGGAATGGACAAAAGGAAAGAAATTTGGCGTTGGGGCTGACACGTGACCCCGACCTCAGCCCCTGGCACCTCTGGTGTCACCTCTGTGCGAGTCAACAGCATCACTTCGGGCTTCAGTCCTGCTCGTCTCACCTTCCTACAGCTCAGTCATACCCCAAGTTATTTAAACTTCATTTCTGTGGTTTAAAATAATATCCCATTGACGTGGGATCCAAAACTCCTTCAGAGCTAATAAAATGTCACCCTGCCAAACTGAGGCAATACGTGCCAACCTTTAGCCCACTGTGAAATTTTATAACTGAGTTATAAACCCCTCAAAAAACAGGGCTTATAATGGTAAGGCTGACAGATTCTTAACTATACAGTTTCCAGTGGGCTTCTGCTTAATATACTGTATTTCTTCTCCTTGAAGATATTAATTTACTTTCTGAAATGTTCATTGCTAAGATTAAGCGCAGGGTTTTGAAATGTGTTCACAGGCAATTTATGCAGGCACACAAATGTACTCTTCTCCAGATGTACAGAATACTAATTTGAAAATGATTTATATGCCACACTGCACTGTACATCCATCCCCTGCTCAAAAGGTTTTCCTCTGACACAACACTGGGATCATCTCATATATTAACCCTCTGGTAGCATTAGAAATTCGTTGAAAAATTGATGAGGATTTTGGTCCATGGCATAGGCTGGAATGGATTTTGTGGATTTCAGCAAAATTGTCATGAAGGGAAGAATAGACAAGAATAGGCTCGTCAACAAGTGAATACACTGGAAAATAAAGATCTAAACATACAAAATATATATTTCTGTGGGAGTGCAAGCAACAGAGATGTTGAGAAATAATATGACAAGATATCTAACTTATTAAATCCTTAGGATAACCAGTCTTTAACCCAATGGCTTGGTATTTGGCTGTGTACATGCACCATACTGACCATGGTATTTCCATAGCAGCCCCTGGCTGTGCACAGAAGACTGGGATGATCCAGGAAAAATGTAGTAACAGGCCCCAGAGCTGACATTAAAATGAGCTTATAGACTTACACATCACTTGGCTTGTGAGTATTTAGCAACAAACATTCCTTCAGCAATTAAAAATATGTTTAAAAAGCATTTCTACTCTTACACCTCCATCAAGAGTTCTCTTTTCCTTTCCTTACTTGGTCCCCAGCTTCTCCACATGTAGAGGTTTGAGTCTTGCTTGGATGTCTGCTATGTACACATCAATGGTTTGCCGGCCCAATATGACCAAAAAACCCACCTATATTTGAAAACAACTTATCTCAACATTTTCAAAGGAAAGATCTTTTCTTTGAAGCAACATGAATGTCTATATTCACTATGAATATGGAAGTATAAATTGCATCACTGATGAAAAAACACACTTGCCTTTGAAGGGCGAAGGCACAGGAGAGGTGAGCAGGATGTACTTTATTTTTGACCATAGTAAAATTTCCTGGCCTTTGCAGATCCCACTCAATCTCATGGGGCCTCTTGGAGCACCATAAGAGAAATAGCACCAGACACCTGAAGGCTCATTCAACACTCACAGGAGATGAGAGAGAGAATTTATAGATACAGTGAGTGAGATTTCTTGTAGAATATAGTCTGCTCCATCTCTACCTCAATTTTATCAAAAATATACCAGCAGTCAAGGTGAGTGGTTCCCACAGGAGACAGAGAAAGCCAAATATGTGCACCATAAACACATGACCCTAAATTGCCTTAAAGTATAAGGGGTAGAGGAAAGCTTTGAACTGCCCAAGAATCCTTCTGTTGTTTGAATTTTATGTTATTCTGTGGACCTTAATAAAATTAGTCCCCTGCTATGGTCGCCAAGGCTAAACCAACCAATTCATTTGGGAGATTTGCTCATCAGAGGACTGCTGGAAGTCATGCTTTTGGTAATGATGAGAAGGGAGAAGCCCCCCTTATTCCTCAGGGAACAGACCAAAATACCCCTCTGAAATCAGTGTCCCAGGGAGCCTGGGGAGGTGGCACCAGCTGTGCCAGACTCATATACCTGGCAGCTCCCACAGCACATGAACATCTGCAGCTCTTGTCCTGCAGCAGCTACAATGGTCCCTCTGCCAAGGTCATGCAGACCTGGATCCTCATGGATCTGGTAAAGATCTGATTCTCAGCATTCAACTGTAGGTGGGTCACGAGCTACTTTTATCTTTCACCATGAAGATTTTTAGACATCCCTAAAAACCTTACCACTTATTTTTGCCAAAGAGTTGAATGCAACGTATGATTTTAGAAAAGATATCCAGTGGAGAAGATTTGGTCATTTGTTCTGTCAACTAGGAGGAAAACTTTAGCAGAAAACTATTTCATCTGCCCCTGCTTGAGATGATATATTTTATTTGAAATAATTTCCTCGGCCTGTGTCTGGAGGGTGAAAAGTGACTTGTTCTTATTTATCTTTCTTTTGGGGCTACATGAATTTCAGACTCATGAAAGTGAGCGACTGATAGCAGTTAAGCCAGGCAGAGCATTGGCAGGTGAGCTCAGAGCTTCCAATCTGCTGCCAGTGTGCCTCCACTGCAGCCCCAAACACCTCTATATTCCAGGGAATAGCCAGACTTCAACAGGCACTGCCACTTTTAAAATACGAATAACTGTGACCTATGACTCGGATTTCCTACGGAATGGCAACTAAATTGGTTCCAAAACTACTTCTCCCCCACCTGCATTAAGGGTTTGTCGAACACCCTTTGCAGCAACATCCAAATGCTTATTCAGACTATTCTCTCCCGAGCACAGGCACTGAAATGTTGGGTGCTCACGTGGTGGGAGGGCTCCAAGGGACAGTGGGGCAGTCAGAGACGTGCCTTGATTTAAACCACAGAGAAGCAATGCAGTATCCCCAAAAAGCAGTAGAGCAATGAGATACAGGAGCAAGGACTCAGTGATGAGAAACTGCATCTTTCAGAGCTTAATGAGAAACCAAGGTATGCCTAAAACAGAGATGGAAACGTGGCTTTCCAAAACCACCGCTTGTGGTACCACAAAGCATTTTGGCTTAATTCGGCCCTATAGTTTCTCCAGAAAGAGCTGGAGACAAGGTTGAGCTTCTTTTTGTGCTGTGAGGTTGAGCCCAACCTCACAGATGATGTCAAGATGTGTGCTGGGGACCTTTCTCCAGTAGCCACTGGATTTGGCCCTAGATGGTGTGCTACAGCTTAAACAAAACATTATGGTGGAATTGCAAAACTACAGATGTTTCAATTCCACTGGAAACACCAACAGGACTTTACAAGAGCATCCGGAAGCCAACGTCACAGCTCATGGTTGGGAAACACTGCAATACCTGGGAAATTCAGGGAAACCTGAATACCATTTGTTCACATTGACTCTGCGTTTGGAGGTTTAGGTTTTCACTTCACAGAAGATTTATACCATGCTGTTCCTCACAGCCCAGGCTCTCAACGAATAAGGAACAAATAGGATGGTGTTTATCCCCTATGAATCATAAACTACCCATTTTCAGTGCAGCCAGTCACCTGTCCTCAACGTTCTCCTACGAACAGGTTTTAGACAGTACGTGAAACCAAGGGTTGTTAAAAATCATAAGGCAGAGATGAATCAGTTAGGAAGAACCCATTAAACATGAATCCATGGAAATCCTCCTTTTTTTTGTTGTTGAATATGCCTTCAATAAACGCTACAGTGTGACTTGCAATTTCCTCAAGTTCCTTTTCTCAGAACAATGATGGTTGGCAGCCACTCAAGCTGCTTCAGTAAACTTTGCAAGATAGAAAGCAATTTAGTTTCCCTTTAAGACTTCATTGCTAAAGTTATGCCCATTGATTTCCAGCCTCATAATTAAAATTCCTCATTAAACATGCTTGACAGCTGAATGTGATTCCTTTTACCTGCTACTGCTACCTTTTTTTTCTCCTTGTGATACCATTTCATTACAAAAGAACAATAGATTTCCTTTCAGGGTAATATAAGGGCACGGTGAGTAATGTACTTTCTATCCTACAGAAGGCCTAATATTGTTAATTTGCTAAATCAATTAAAAGAAACCACTTTGGAGCACAACACAAGTCCTGCATATGGATCACATCAGCCATAATGTGCAGGAGTTCAAAGGCTGGCATTTCGCCCCAGTTGGCACCTAACAGTTTACTCCGATCCAGGGAATTTGGCTCTTGATTTCAAACAAATGCATCCTGAAGGCTTAAGGCCAGGAGTAGCTCTGTGTGATTTATGTTTCATACTTTCTCATAACACAAAACCTAAAGAGCTCAAAAAAAAAAAAAGTTGTTATTACAGGGCATTTGCTGCAACGTTCATGTAAATACAGAATTACTCAACTGCCCCGTGCACCTTGTGTTGTTTAATATGAGCTTTTCCTCTGAGTGGCTGTTTGATTCCCTAAAATTCCTCCTCCTCCTGCCAGCTCTGACGATCCAAAATGGAAATGACCTGTTTGTAAATGATTTTGCTCTCCAGGCCAGGCTCGCACACAAACACAACCACCACATTTCCCAGCAGGAAACATTTCCCCAAAATACGCAGCCAGGAGATGGTACTGGCTGCACTGGGAATATCCCACTGAACTCTAGCTGTGAAACCAGCTGCAGGACTGGGGAAACCTCACATCTGTTCTCATCCCAAAATTAACCCCACCTTCTGGCCACTACAGGAGGGTGGGTGCATGAGGACACTTCCCAAAAAAATGAGGGATGTTTCTGGGGTTAGTGGACTTGAATTAGGCAGGGGATTCAAGAGCCCTCAGAGCACCCCAGGATTTCTTAGGCTCAAGCACTTGGCAAAGGAGCAGAAACTCCCTTCTCAATCATAAAATTAGCAATTAGAAAAGTTTAAAATGACAGATTCAAATTTACAGGCATAGTTAAAACATTTAGTACTGCTTAATATGCCAAGTTCCTGGTGCAAAACACATTGTCAGAGCTGATTTAGAAGTGAAAGTGGGGAATAGATCATTGTTTACAGAACAATTAATTGTTCCGCAGCTTAGGAGAGCAATTAAAGGTGCTCTTTTCGTTTTCTCTCATTTTCAGATGGCTTTCCAAATTCCAGTTTGGAAAGGGAGGCATCCACAGAGCCAGCCACCATTTCAGTGGAGCACTAGGTAATTAGCAATATATTGCCATGCAGTACTGCAGTGCTGTGTCTTTTCACAAAAAACAAATAAATATGTTGTATAACTGTGCGCTGCTGGTCCCCAAAGTTGGTAAAGCCCAGCCCTGCATGGATTTTCTCTCCTGCACATGAACATAACACTTGTTTATAGCAGTGCCCAGTGACAGTTAATGTGCTGTCAGCATTTTCATTACAAGCCCTATTTTTCTATGGTTTATAACTTGGATAGTTTTTTCCCCCACAAAAAAAAAAAGTGGATGTAATGTTATGGACCTGATAGTGTGAATATTTTAAGCCATGCTAAGATGAAATTTGGTACCACAGGCTGTGAACGTGAGAGTGAGGGATATCCATTCCGACAGAGGTTGCAGAAATAAAAGTTTTAAAAGAAAATGACAAATAAATATTTGAATACACCACTTTTATGACAGATATTGGTAATCTTTTCAGGTCACAGATGTGGTATGTGGGGAGGTAGCAATTCCTGCTGACACTTGTCCTTTCTCTGAGAACTTCTATCCACTAAAAAGGTTACAAGAAGCCTAAGTAAAGAGATACCGTTGCTCTCACTGCTGGAGAAACACAGATATCATGTATATGATAGGAAAAAAAGGAAATCAAGGTTTAAACATCACATACCACAAAAAAGACCAGAGTATTTGCAGTATTTGCACTGCAGAGCCATCACAACAATACAATATATGTCTTTTTAGGACCAGTTGTGGACAGGATCAGGGTGGGTAGGGGGAAGGTTCAATGCAAAGAGCACCATGACCTGGACCTCTCCCTGAGATGTTCATTTCCAGTGCTCACGCTGTAATTTTTGGACCGTCTGAAGACAGAGGAAGCAACCTCGAGGCAGGTGATGAGAAGCGACCATGAAAAGCAGATGCTCAGACATGCAGAGGAGCAGTGAGAACAGCAAACAGACGGGATGGCGTTGCTACAGTGATGCTGAGCCAGAGCCACCCCAGAGGATGCCAGCAAAGGCAGCGTTGTCCCTTCTTCCACAAAAACTGAGACCAGCAGGTCTCTTATTTTGGAGTGTGTGCCTTGCAGGGGAACTATTTGGCTCTGTCTAATGTGGGTGATCCTGCAGTATATCAGGGAGACACAGGACATATCCCATGTCTCCGCTCTTTGTTTTTTCTGGAAAGGAAATCCGTCTGTGTGGTCCCCAGGGGGCCATGGGACGCTCCGCTGGAGACCTGATAAGCACAGGATGAGGGCCTTTGCCATTCACTGATGTTGCTGAACTTAAAGCCAGCCTTACAGGAGGCACCTTGAGCTGTGTGAGCAGCAAGACATCCATTCTGACTTCCCTGATGGATGAACTCACCCAGCACATGCTGGTGGAACGAGCCTTGTCTCCCTTTGGGGTTGCAAGTGACCGAGAGAAGATTTGGCACATTACAAACAAGTTGTCTCTTCCAAGCTGTAGCTCTGCTGAATAACCTCTCAGATTGGTAGGTCTGTTGTGGAAAGGTGATGCAGAATTCCCTGGGTCAGGAATGTTTGATATGTGAAGTCAGCCCTCCTCTGTATCTGCAGTGCATTCATTGTGCACCCACCCATTAAAGAGGAAAAAACTGAGAGCGAAGGAACAGTGGGAATCCTCAGAGGGCCTTGGAAAGCATCACACTCCCCAGAATCCAAACTCTTCTTTCCCACAGAAAAGCATACTTTAGAATAATGAATGCAAGGTGGAAGAGGAGAAGCAAAGGAGGGAAGGAGATGGGTGAATCTTTGCAGGCTCATCTCCGACCATTCCTGAGCATTATTCATTTCCTGGAGCCGCATCCATGGGAAGTGATACAGTCACTGCTCTTTGAAATATCCAAAAGGACGAGGCATGAGGGAGTTCTCTTAGTTACAACATCATTCACATTTTTGAACTCTATATCATCCTTATGCCTTAGAAGAATGTCCTCCCAAAGTAAACAAATTTTGGTGGGGCTTAATGGAAATCTTTTGTGGCAGAAAAAGTGATTTAACAAAATGGACATTTATGAAGAAAAGGCCCCACTTTTGAACAGGCCTGTGTCAATCAAATGAACACACTACATCTAAAACATCTATAATCTCAATATCTTGTCATTGGCAAGAGGGAAATAAAGTTTTGAAGGTTAACCTTGGCATCGAAATCCCTCATTAAAATCTGTCAGATCTTGCAAACATCTGGATGTATTTTCTGCACGCTAGAGCAAGCCTGGGTCTACGTCTATCTGCACCAAATGAGGACTCATGGCAGATCCCAACTGGGTCTTCAGACCACCTCTCACTCCACAGAATGCTCTCAGTACCCTCTAGCTGCCCCTTTTCCATCTGTTTCCCACCTCTCTACCTGTCTCTGTGGTTTTCTTCCTGCCTTCAGGGCCCATGAACCACCCAGAAGCCCTTAAATGCCTCCACCAGTGCAACTGGGAAGTGCTGAGGCCTTTAAAGGGTGTTCCCATATGGGATGTGCATTGGTCTGGGGACAGAAAATAGAGCACAAGGAGCCTGACAAGCCTCTGTGTGGAGACAGGCAGAGGAATACACCGACTTTTTGGGAAAATCCTCCTTTTCTGATCCATTTGTGCACCTCAAGCACAAAGAAATATTTGTTCATAGTCCTGAGGCATAAATAAATTAAACAGCACAGATTATCTCTAGAGAGAATCAAAGGTGAATTTGATACATGAGCATTTACTAAGGAAAATCTGAGAGAGGTGGCAAACACAACCATAGGCAAAGACTTTAAATTAATTTCAAAGCAGATCTGTCCTAGAGAGTAATTGAAAACATACCCAGCTCTTACAGCTATATAAGAGCCTTGTCATTCCTATGTGAGACAACCCCAAAACACTCCATATGGGATCCTGACCAGTCACATGACTTTTAATACCCACATGATGGCACTAAAATGGCCTATTAGATTTACAGTGTCATTAACTTTCCAAAATAAAATGAGAGACTGCTCTGGTGAAGAGAATAAAAAAGAAAAAAAAAGAAAAGAGAAAAGTAAATAAATAAAAAGAAGGAAAAGAAAGAGAATTAGTAAAAAGAAAAACAAAAAGAAAAAATGAAAGAGAAGAAAGAGAAAAAAGAAAGAGAAGGAGAAAAAGAAAATTTAAAAAAAAAAAGGAAAAAAGAAAAAGAGACAAAAAAAGGAAGAATAAAAGGAAAAAGAAGTAGCCTAACTGCTGCTGGGTTTCGGGTAACCAGTCCATGAGGAAATGCTGACAGGGGTCACTGTGGCATAATCTTTCATTCAGCCCCAAAGCTGTCACATCCTCCCCAGATGTCTGAAACATAGATATAAATTTTCATTATCCAGCAGAATAGGGGCAGAGGTACACAAAATGATTTTTTTAGCAATCAAATTATAGCTCATTGTCAGATTATGTGTAAACAGTAATTTTGTGAAATTTTCCTGTGGTCATTTATCTACACCCACATTTAGTAGCACTGCTGAAGCTGAAATAAAAAAGGTAGGTTTTTCAAATTAAATTATTGTCTTCATAATCAAGTTGAGGGACAATAAAAACTGAATAAAAAATTAATATTATTATGGAGGAATTCTGTCTTACCCAACTAAACAGTGAGATTGCAATTTTTTTTAATGAAAGGAGAAAGGATGTACCCCTTTAGAGGGATGAGGAAAACGCTGCTGATGGTGTGTAAAACTAAACTGAGGTGTCTCACAGAACACTAAAATCTCAGAATTTTCCCCAAGTTTGCTGTTACTTGATCTCTAGCACAGGGCCACACCAGGGTGCAGCTGAGCAGCTTCTCAGGAGCTCTGCAGATCCTGGGCACTGGTAGCCAAGGGCTCCAGTGGACAGCCCAGCCCTGGCCAAGAGAAAGATGAGGTCTCTACCACCTGAACCAAGGTAAACAAACGGGTTACAGGTGAAGATGGAAATGTATTTCTTATGGAAAGAAAAAACAGGTTGTGTCATAATATTTTATGATTTTTCAAGGCAAATTCAACTAAGTGTTAGAAACATACATCTTGACTAGATCCTACGTGGTTAAGATAAATATCTTACATAATGACCCCACTACTGACAACAACCACTGGATAACCTTATCATTTAAACAGGTAAAATATTCCTTACAGGTGATGGCTTTGCAGAAATGTAGAAATATACACTTTGCTCTCTGGTCTGGCTCTGCCTTTCAAAAAGCTGAAGAAATAACTGTGCTGGTGGCTGAGTGCACAAACTGAGGAAAAAGTGCCATGTTTCATTTTTCCTTGTTTGCAAAACAATTATATTCCTATTTCTTCATGCAAGACAATGACACCATTAGTTTTTTGTGTCAGGAGGAAGTTGCAAGGCAGGATCCCTGCAACGTCTCTCTGAAGGGCTGGTATGCTCAGAAATGCAAAGCCTAGAGTATTATCTGGTTTATTATCTTGCTTTGGGACTGTACCAAATGCTCTGCAAGTCCAGATCACTGTCACCCTGTTACGATGAAAGAAGTGCCTTTGGTTATGAACTACTCCGGAGACACCAGATTAGAGTTCAAAGGCTATTCCTTGCATTAGCAGCAAATGCAGGAATTCTGAAGAAAAGTGATATACTTAGTGTGAGCTTTTGCATATCACTTTGCTATTTCACTCCATAACCACTGTGCAGTAGTCGGAGCTACTGTTTGAACCTAAGCTCCCTATGAGTTGAAAGTTTGGGGCATGTTTATTGGATAACCCAGATTCTTTTCTAGTAACCGTCAGCAAACACTTTGTATATGTCACAGGCCTTCCACTCCCTTCCAAGAGATGGGGATTTGATGGAAGGAGGAAGAAAAACATCGCTGTTATAGACTTAATGCATCCCCCGGAAGAAGTAAAGCCTGCTCAACTTCAATTTCATACAAGGCATACAGAGAAAACTCAATATTCTCATTTAATCTGGGAAATTCCACTTGGAGAGGGAGTTTTATGGCTATCGAGAGCCAGATTTCCCGCTATAACAGTCTGGCAGTGCATTTCCCCTATCTTGGACTCAGGCAAAGCTGACGGAGCCAGCTTGGCCACGTCCCTGAAATGGTGCTCCCCACTCTCCCACAACAAAGCACCACATCAAAAGCTGTCCCAGCCAGGGAACATCAGGAAATGCGTTTGGGCAAGAGGCGTCTGAGCAACCCCACCCCCAGCTCACACTCCCTGTGTCCAGGGACCTTGGTCTTGGGCCTACAATTTTATTAAAAAATCCCACAACAAATTCCTTCTTTTGGTACTACGCAACCAATGCACAAAATGATGCTGGGTCTGCTTTAAATTAAAACAAAAGTTGCAGCAGATAGGATCTCTGATACATACTGAGTTGCTTTTCTCATCTGAGATTCTTCCTCAAACAGCTAAAAACAATTAGGAAAAATGAGTAGATATAAAGGTCAGCAGTACAAACAATTCTGGGAAAACCAGATAGCTCACTGGATAGTTCCTTTACTTCCGTCACCGCAGAATGAATAGATACAAGTCCAAACGCACTCCCAGCGATCTGATTAGAAAGATATCCAGAGCTCCTAAATAGCTTTTGTGGTTTCATCTTTTTTTTTTTCCCCATAAGCGAATTGCCTCTGTGCTGCCAATCCACCCCAGATCCGGTGAGGCTGAGGCTTTGCTGCAGCAGAAATCCTTGGGGTGTTTTTGCCATCTTATGTTGGAAGGTGCTGGGGCCCACACGGGAACACCAACATGTGGCATTCTGGCACGTGAATGCCATTCCTTGGGACTATTAGTCATCCCTGTAATGTCTAATGACATCACTCTGGAAGGAAATAGAACAAGAGAAAAATCAATGGACAGCAGATACCTACCTATTATGAACTATAATTGTGCATTTACCAGTCTGCCAAGCCATAAATCTAGTAGTTTAAAACCCATTTTAGCATACATTCATACATGTTAGGAGGCTATTAACACAGGGGTGAATTATAGCAAACAGGCTTCTAAGCAGAGTCAGGATATGTATTTTTTTAAATAATTATAGCGTTCAGCACTGTCGTTAAGACTCAAAAGGGTTTTGTATTCCACCAGCTTTTATCCCTAACCAATCACAATGGCAATGAATACACCGTCTCAGATTGCAACTTTCCAGCCCTGAACTCCTTCTTTATAGCAAATATTGATCATGGGGGGCAACCTGCAGGAAAAACTAGGAAATAATTATTCTTTGGGGTTGGAGCCAGACCTGGTTCTCACTGAAAGGAGGGCAAGTCCTTTCACTCCTTTTATTTTGTGTTAGATTAAACTATTTAAAATTCTCAACTCCAAAACAGACAAGTTAGAAAAACCTGAATGAGGCCTCCAGAGATGTTTGGAATAGTGTTTGCCTTGGCCAACAGGCAGTATTAATAATTCAGGCTGATGGAGGAAAGAGCCGCAGCAAATGGCAGATTACACACCAACAGATTAGTAACAATTGTGCAAATACTTCTGCTGTGGTAGCTCAGGAAAAAACCCTTTCTTCTCCTAGCAGTGGTCTGCCATGTAAGGAATCCTTAATAGGTTTTGTATGAGCAAATAATAATGATTTTGGGTCAAAAAACCCCCGGTTTTTGAAATACTCATTTTGATGAGAAATTCATGGGAAATGGGTATTAAAACATAGAAAGACTCACTAATGATAGAGAACAGATACCCACGGAAATTAGTACATGGTCACAACACCAACGAGAAACTAAAAAGCAGCAGTAGAAGTACAGGAAAACTCAGCTTTTCATTTAACATTTTATTCCCCATTCACTCAGTTGGGTCTACCATAAACACCAAAGAGCTTTGAACAGCACACAGAGAGTGCTGCTCGTGTGCACGGCTCTCGATTCTGACTGGCTTGGCTTGGCTTCAGCCCTAGCACTTCCATGAAACATAAGTTGCAATTCCTAAATATATCAGTATTGTTACATATGGGGAAATACAAGATTGTCCTCTTCTATTTTCCTCAGAGTACAGCCTAAAGCCACCATCTTTAAAATCCTTTAAACAGTAAATGAATGTTCTACAGTCTTCTACCAAAATGGCAAAAATGGCTTCTTTTTTTCCTGGATAACATAATAAATTGCTTTAACTCAGAACAAAGATAATTTAGTACTTCAGGAATACATTTTTGGCTTTGGCAAAACTCTAGCCTCTGATTTAATTGATTCTGAGTCAAATTCCTAAAAATTGTAAAGACACTCCAAAAGTTCAAGGTGATTTTAGTTCAATTCTTTTCCCCCACTCTTTTAAAAAATTATTTTTTAAATCTTGCACTCATTGATTTTGACAGCGGTATCAGTTCTTCCAGCTGCTCATTAAAAGGTGGCAATCAACAGTCTCACAGTGGGATGAAACGACTTCAAAAACTCTATTACACTTTTAAAGACATCTGTAATACATACGTGAAGCTTATCAACTAATGACTGAACTAACAGGATATCTCATAAGTATGTGAATAACAAGTGAAAAGGTGGTGAGGAAATAACTAAAGTTTTAGGAGGTGTTGCGCTGGCCCTTCTGAGGAGGACGTGCTCACTGAAGTGTTACAGTGGGTGCCATGAAAAAAGATAATTTTACCAAAAAACTACCATTTGTCTTAATTGCAGCAGTTCTTTCACGGTGGGTAGAAAAAGAAGAGAAACTTTCCTACACATTTCCCTGCTGGCTTGTTCTTCGCAACACCCACTCTATTCTTCTGTTATTACATGATCTTCCCCTTCACACCGCGGGACTGAGCGCGCAGCCTCCCCACACACCCAGCCTCTTCCTCCCAAACATTTATCTCAGATTGATGATGTGGTGCAGGGCCTACGGCTGACAACATGTGCATGAACTCAGTTTCCACACGGTTTAGCCAGAATACGAACGCTCGCTTTTGGGGCCAACGATTTAACGGCAATAAATATTTACTTGCAGTATGTGGATTCCTAAGGTCATTTTGCAGCTCCAGCAGTTGCTTTGCTGAGTAAGTCCTTCTTTTAAGGACTCCTCTTTGTGAAAGACATGATCTAGCTTCTAAGTTGTACTTTTTCATTAAAATGTAGTGGGAAGGGTCCTTAACTGGGCATGTTGATCCCCAGTGCCAACATGTTTTTTAAATTAGACCAAACTTTTTCAGAACTCTAAATACAGACATAGGACTGTGACTTTAAGCATTCATTTTTAAAAGTTTTGGTGCTTTTCCTAACAGTTCTCATTGCCTTATTTCCAAAAGTGAATCCCACCCTGAACCTTTTCATAGGTTTTCAGTTCCTAACTCAAGCATGAAAATATCCAGGATTACTCCAGCATCTGCTCATATTAGCAACTTTATCTGCATCCTGCGCCCCTCCCATCATGCCATGTCAAGGCTGCTTCTCAGTTATGAGATATTTGGAAAGCATAATTGACATTTTTGTAAGACACCAGCTTAACTTTGCTATTTGCTCTCTTTCCAAAGCATGCTATGAGCAAACTGCAGCCAAGGTTTTCTTGGGAGCCAGGTTTAACTGCTGGGAGACTGATTCTGCAGGAGAAATCAGACAACCTAAATATTGTAGGACAGAACAAAATGCCAAAAGTGGAGCTGGGACTGGAGAGGGATATATCTTCTCTAAATAGGCAGTAGAATGATTTTGTGAAAACCTTGGCTTGTGCTCTCCCAGTGTTGAACTGCTCCCGACATAAGGGTTTTGTAATTATGCAAACATAGAACTAAAGAGTTTGATCCAAATCCCTCAGAAAGACTCCTGTTGACTCCAGTGGCCCTAAGGGTAGCCCCCTAAACCCAGAGATGGCAGCTTCTTGGGATATGAGCATCATCACCTCCAGCTTACAGACAGTCCCCACTTGTGGAGTATTGCTGCCATTTTTGTGCAACCGAAATTAGAAAATAACCATACTAATGGGATATCTAGCATTTTCAGCAGATAAAAAAATACAAATTCCAGCTTAATCCAGTCTTTTCCAACTGCCAAGATGAGAAAGAGTTTTATATTTTCCTCTAACTCTCACAAACTTATTCCAATTCTTTCTCGATTTTTTACTAAGCCCTTGAGTGCAGGTCAATTTTTAACAGGCTCTCAACCTTTTGGCACCTTCTGTTCCTTTTCAGATCATTTTGATATTTTAGCTATTTCCTGGCCTGCTTTCAGTAGTGGTGTGCAGGTTTTCATATGCTGAGTTGTAAATAATTACGCTCCACTGTGCTGGATTTGTCTTCCACATTCCATCTGGGATGAGATGGGCCAAATAATTTCCTGTTTTCTATATACAAATGATAAATGCCCATATTTGACATAGCTTTCAGTAGTTTTCATGCTGGAAACTTTCCTGATGCTTCTCTCAGTGCATGATATATAAGGTGTCACGTTTTATTGTGTGAATATCTCAGTGCTCTGCTCCAATGGACAGCATTTTTTCCTTTTTTTTTTTTTGTCCTAGAGAGTCAAAACTCCTTGCCAGTTGGAGGATTTAATATTCTAATAGAGGGCAGGAAGCAAGTAAAGCTATGTGACAGAGCAGACACTGCCTGCACTCTAAGTGTGGTGAAGGACAATCATTATCACTCCACAGGGAGTGATTAGGCCCACTGAAGCTTGAGTGATTACCCTTTCCTTTGCTGACCCTATAATCAGACCTGGATCCCTAAAGTTATGTGCAATTTTTGGAAGAGAAAAATCTCAATGAAAGCACAAGTAGTTCTCACACACCACATGCACAATCAGATAATTCCAGAGGAAGAGCAGCAAGAGCAAATATCTACTATAGAGTCCTCTTTATATTAAAACTATACCATTCAAATTCTGCTATCTGTGCAATAACCTCTTAATAATTAGTAGGAGGAAGAGAAAGAAAGTAATGCAATAGGACAGAGCAGCAACTCATACTAATAAAAAGTCATTATTTAGCAGAAATGGCAAGAGGTGCATGGTTTTTTCTCACGAGGTATGTACAAAGGAAAAGAATGGCACTATTTTAGGCAGTGTTCTTGCCAAAATATTTCACAAATGCTGAAGTTTTCAGTAGCAGTCAGTGGAGTGAACAGGCCAAAGCACACTAGCGAGAATAAGAAAAGTAATCAAAATAGTGATTCAAATTACAAGAAACTGTAAGAAGGGCCAGTTTGTTTTCAGGGTCTTTCATTCCTATAATATCAATTATTTATTCAACAACATAAGAACGGAGAACATAATTGTTCAGGGGAAGTAAAAATGTTCCCATTCACCAATTTCTTTAGTCAGTGCATTGAGGGAACAGCGTGGCCTGCAGCACAGATAAACCTCACTGCATTTACCACTTGCCCTTACCTCACTTCCTTCTGACAACAAATCTAGGGCAAACAGATAAGATTATAACCCATCTGCTCCATTTTAGAGTGACAGGTGTGTACCTTTCCAAAGCCAAAACGCAAAAGCTCTTACTCAGCTCAAAGGCTGGCAGGGCTGTGTTTATGATAACTGTCCCCACCCAAGGATACAGAGACCATTTTAGCTGCCCTGTAAACTCCTCGTTTTTAACCCTGAAAGAGCATAATGAGATAAAGATGAAGCTGTACGAGGCATTGGATGCACTTGGGAGATAAGTCAGACGATTATCTGTAACATCAGAATGGGCTCTCTGTGCAGCATCCTGCAGTCCTTTGGTACCTGCTGGAAACACACTGAAATCATTATCTCAGAGCCCATCAGTCTGCGAGTCCAGGCTCAAATACTCCTCTGCCAAGATTAGAAGAGTTGGTAGGGAACTTAATGTTTGGCCAATTTAAAACACTTGACAAGTGGGGCCTGAGTGGGGGGGATGCTTCAGATTGGGATGTTGTCTCCAGTATTTCTACTGACTCCAGAGAGACTCAGATCATGGCTTTCAACCCCAATTTCTGAGATTCTCAGGCAAATAATCACATTTTCTAGTCTCAGTCAAATACGTGTAGGAAGGTAGACAAGAAGCATTTGTCTGATGTCTTGACTCAGGACCTAAGCAACAGCCAGAGAGAATGAGAAAAAAAATCTGTTTGGAAGAAAAAATCTTCACTCTGTTTAGCTGAGGAACAAACTGTGCTACTGTTTCATTCTTCTTTTGCCATTAACTCTGTTATCATGTTGCTGGCAGTATTTCTTATTTCAACCTGCTTGCCATATGTGCATGTGCTTTCTGTGCTACTAATTGCTCCTTTTTGACAATATCATCTATACGTGCACACCATATTGCCATTTTTATCACTCTAAGCCTATTAATGACCAGACTTATAGTTCCCAAAGGAATTAATATTAACCAGCTCTCTAAATATTGTTCCATGTCTTTCAAAAACTCCTGACTTTTAGAGCCTGACTCTGGTGGTGTGTAATTGGGCTGCTGTATTTCATCCTCTGGGGCCTGGAGTCTTAACTTTTGAAAGTGTAGCTCAAAAAAATTTATGAGAGTAATATTAATAACCAGGAAAGGCAAAAACTTAGGAAAAGTAAACAACTCATTGGTCGTAGCTGTTTGCTTACCTAGGGTCAAAATCTGCCCTCAGATATACATGTGCAAGTTCAGTGGGCCCCATACATACAGATTTCTGTGGAAAGAATTTGGCCTTAGATGACTTCAGAGCTTTCTTTGTCAGCCCCATTTCCCAGAGAACACTGAACACTCCTACGTGTATGCACCAACTTAGACTTCCCTGCTAGAAAGAAAACAGTTGTAAGGAGATACTCATTTACCAATGCCCAGAGAACGTGACAGAATTTTGACGAGGAATTTTATACCCCTAGTTAGGCTTAAAAAAATAAATGGTATTAACATGCCACTCAACAAACTGTCCCCACACTGCTGGGAACCATGCAAGGCAGATAACAAATGTGCAGCAAATGAGAACAGTGTTGTGATTCACTCTAATTCCCAACAAGACAGGACTCCTAAGAATACATAACATTCCGTGTAATTTGGAGTGGGAGAACTCCAGCCAGCAGATGATTATGCTCCCCAAGGAAGAAATGTGAAATTAATATAATCAAAGTCTTCTAAAGCAATTTAATCCTATAACTTTTTACTGGGAGGCAGAGGAGAGGGATTTAGGATGTCACACACGTCATAGTGGACCCTGATGGTGAATGTAGATGGGTAGAGCATGTTGGCTTCTCAGACCCCAACTGGGGCCACCTGGGAGGGTCTGGAGGAGGTTTGCTCAGAGGAGTAGAAGACTCCTACACAGCCACTGGAAAGCTATTGCTGGAGCCAGATCAGATGTTAACGATCACAGCACCGGAGCACCTAAATCCTTCTCTGGAGTGGGATTTAAATCAAAGACCAACTGGTGGCCTTTTGCAATTTTTAACGTATTTTTCATAGAATCATAGAATGGTGTGGATTGAAAGGGATTTTCAAAGGTCATCTAGTCCAACTGCAGTTGCTGTTAAACAGCGTAAATGCCCATTTTCTAGGAAGCCTATGAGTGGACATGTGCTGGCATTAAGATCTACATCTCTCTTATCAAGCACACAGTGTTTCACTCCACATCTCACTTTTTCTGAAGGGGGTTGGAAAGCTGGATAAACACTGGGAGGTTGACATTTAATCTAGAAAGGATGCAACTGGTGTAGGCAAGATAAAGCATTTTGAGGACTGTCAGCTTGAGGAACTAAAGAACTGATTTGCATTTCCCTACTGTCCCAATCAACTGTTGTTT
Source organism: Atrichornis clamosus (assembly GCA_013400975.1). NCBI lineage: Eukaryota > Metazoa > Chordata > Aves > Passeriformes > Menuridae > Atrichornis > Atrichornis clamosus. The sequence goes on from WBMZ01014682.1 coordinate 47,200, forward strand.
TCCTCTCTTTTCCTGATGAGGAGATGAGTCCCATTCTCAGGGGCCCAATTCTACAGAAGACAATTGGACGACATATTCCAGGAATCATGTCACTGAGAAACGTGACTTATCATGAAGCAAGCAAGCAGAAGAGAAGTGAAAGTAAGCCTCTCAATTTTTTTTTAATATGAAGCCTAATTACTGCAGTGGCTCTTCACATCATTAGTAGGTGTGCCAATACTGTGTTCCACTAATTGGTTAATGTCCTGCATTAAAAAAATGGACTTTGTTGTTTTGTTTGAAGTCTTTCCGAACAAATGGAAGAAAGGAAGGGTGACATCATTTTTCCTTTAATTTTTACTTTTTCTCAGCTCATGAGGATTTTTTGACTTATTTAAACTCATCAGACCGAAAGTCATCTCTAAACAGCATTGAGGTTAAAAGTAGCTATTTTAGATATTTTAGATGAACTAATGTTTTGACCACCATTTAATTTTTTTTTATTTTCTATTTTTAAAGAAAAGAAAAGCAGATAGGACACTTTTGCACATGCAATTACAGGTTCCTAATGGACAAACCAGGAGTTTGAAGTGAGCATGTGCCCTGCTGCTGAACTGAGAATCAAATGGAAATTACAGTTCTCTGCTGCAGCAGTGTTCGAGTGTGGAACAGTCATCTTGATTGATCTGGGTTGCACGCATACAAGGCTGATTTTGCATGTAACTACAGTGTAGGAAATGGGGAGGACAAACCAACACTGACTCATCCTAGAGAAATAAATCTAGAGCTACTGGCAAGAATGAGGATCTGACTCTGACTTGTCCCAACCTGATGGAAATTTGGTGAGAAAAGCTCAAAATTCATTCCTGTCAATACCTATCTGAGCCCAAGATGGAATCAACCTCAATTACCCTCATAAGGCACCACCAGAGCCAGCACTGGAGCCTGATCGGAGTGATGCCTGCTCAGCCCATCTCCTGTCCCAGGTCTATGCCAGGGAATTAAATTTAGGCTTCATTTTAATTCTGAGGACATCAGTATGGATTCACTTGGGTGTGTGGTCCGGCCGGCGCTCAGGCTGCTCACTTTCATCCACGCTGAACCTTTCACTTGACTTTTGACCTTTCACTTGGCACTGTCCTGTCATTTCCTTGGTTTCACAAATTTTAGCCTCTCACTTGACCTGTGAACTGTGACCTTTCACTTGACCTCTGATCCCATAAATTCTGGAAGCTCATACACATAATCGTGGAACAAATAAACAAAGCTGCCACGAGACACTGCTGCTGAATGAAGCCCAAGGGGCTGAGGAGCAGGAGCCCAGTCCCAGCATCCCACTCATCCCCTGGATTTGTCCCTTTCTTCCAGCCAGGACTGGCATCTCAGCAGTGATGAGATCACAGTGGGCTCATCACAACCAGTGCCGTGTGTGGTGTCGTGAATGGAAAGGCATGTGGGATTGCACAGCCTCCAACTCGGCTCTGGGTGATCCTCATCCACTAACACGTGAAAAATATCATGACCTCCAAAGTCCTGGGAGGGTCTGATGAAATAAAATCACCAAAAGGAGTAGAAGTCTCAAACACAAAGCAACATTCTGCCATCAATGAAGTGTGATAGCACAAGATAAGGAAACTTATGGTAAGTCAGCTGGGTGAGATGTTCTCAGCTGGAACAGGTCAGGTTTTACCAAATCCATAGCAGGGCACGCACATGGGATAGCAAAAACAGCAGCAAGGATTACAGCTGAATGAATTTAACAATTTATTGCAACATAAATTAAACCCCCCTACAAAGCAATTGTAAAGGTAGAATTTCAGAGTCAGTGGTAGCTTTTCATAAGGCCAAGGTCTTCAGAGAAACTTCAAGCACATACATCTTCATACATAAGTAACCTAAAAGTGTGCAGGAATTTTAATGGTCTAGTCATTTGTGTAGTCACACATTCCAATTCTTTTCAGCAATCCTCAAATGGATAACATGAATATTGCAGGCACAACTTGTAATGCTGCTGACCCGGAGCAAACCCCAAACTACCTGTTTTCTCCTCTTTCTTTTCATGGTAGAGGGAAAGAGAGATCAGAAGAGAGCTCTAAAGGAATTGAAGGATGTGTCAGTATCTGAGAGAAAGGCAGCTTCTCTTTGGTATGGCAGGGACCTAAACCTGAGCAAGTGGCCGAAGGAGCTCATATGTAGAGTGTAATTGTACATGAGTAGGAAGCGAGGTGACACGGGAGATAGACCAGAGCAGTGCCAATCTGCCAAGCCATCGCAGAGGAGATCTCTAACAAAAACCAGCTGGGGGACCTCTGATTTGCTCTGACACATAATGTAATGAACCAGTGCATGCTGTCACTTTACTTGAATCCACAATGATTTTACATTTTGGAAGCAAACTATTTTAAATTCATAGGCAGAAAGACTATGCAGAGAAAGCCACTGGACAGACAGAACAGTCAAATCTTTGTGTTCCTTCAGCAAGAGTAGAAGATTTCAAATTTTAAGGTGAAATGTTGCATGTCATGTGAAACAAGGAAGTGCACCTTGCTTGTAGGTGAACAGTTTTTGTGTGACCTCAAGAAAATTGCTTTGCAAAGTACTGAAGTAAATGTTGCATTTCCATCAATGCAGGCTCATCTTCATTAGCCTCTTTAGGGAAACCTCTAGGCTTTTTTGTTTCTTCAGGAAGATTGTCAGATCTAGTGGGTCCCTTCTCACTTATAAATCTTGCAGTATAAGCTTGCTGCACACTGGGATCTGCAAATCCATGCTGAAGACTATGCAACACTTACATTTATTCCAGGACTTCTGTTACACGAAGTTATCTTCCAGCTTGTCTGGAAATGTCAAGAAGTTGTTATTGGAAGGAAAAGGCGAGTGGCATGAGTTGAAGGAAGATTATTAATGGAATATTGTTCTTGTGCTTGTTAAATGCTTTCATTAGTGATTTTATCACAGAGAGTAGGGCTGTGTAAACAAAAAAGGGTATAAGTTGTTTGACATTTAATAATAGAAATAACAAGTGATCTGTTACAAAACCGAAACTCATCCTTCACCCTTTAGGGTTGAGAAAGCCTCATGGAGTGTGATTAGGGATGACTGTGCGGTATCAAGGAGGCACACCTTGATAAGGACCAAAGCATATCTCCATGAATTAAACCAAGGTATTATTCACTGTATTACACAACACATTGCTGTGTTCTCAGGGACACCGCGTGCGACTGAGTCACCCACGGCGAATAAAATTCAGCCTGGAACAGGTTTACAATAGGGTTACTTGGACAGACAGTCTATGAGAGGGAAGCAAAGGAGCCTGGATTGTTTAGTTTAAGAAAACAGAAGAACCTGGCAATTCCTACCCAGCTCTGCTTCCCACCAGCCTCAGTGGGAATAAAGGCTGTTGGCTTCCTGACTTTACTGGGGATTTTGTTGTTGAATACAATGGGAGCAGAATCAGATCTTGAAGATGAAAAACAGAATTGGACCCAGAGGAGCCAGGTCTGGGAAAGACCCAGCACGTTCTGGTTTAAATTGAGCAAGGCTATAAAAAACTAATAAAACTCATATTGAAATATGAGCTAAAAGAAGCGCATATCACAGAATTATGTCGGTCAAGAAAATTAATTGAGTTTAGTACTGGATATATATTATTTTTGACATGTTTTAATTTATCTCAAGTAAGTCTATGTTGTTTTCTTGTGATTAAACCTGTTTGTTAAAAATCATCTTGCCTACAGAAACAGAGTAATAAAGAGATGAAGCAACTTTTTCCCACGCTTTGGATTCAGAAGTCCTTTCACTGCAGTGTCAAAAGACTAGAATTCTGTTTCCTGCCCCTACTTTCAATGAGCAGCTTAGTGGTGTTTTACTGTCTATATATTTATTAAGCAGAAAGTAAATTATTTTGTTAGATATATCGTTCTATTTTCAAGATAAATCTCAGTAGTTAACTTTTATGGAAACCAAGAGGAGAGTCCAAGGAGGCCCATTTAAAGCCTGTAAGCACCTGAATCGTGTTTGCCTTTTTAAAACTTCCTGAATATGCTCAAAATCCACTTTCATCCAAAACCAAATACAGCACCACTGGCTGGTCCTCCTGTGCTCAGAGCAATTAGAGCCTAACAGCTATGACACACATCTGAATTCCTCTTGCTCCCAGTATTTAAATGAAAGAATTAGTTTGTGTTCCATAAACATTCTCACACACCTCTCACAGCCCGACTCTGAAGATGCTCCACTCAGATCCTCTGCAGCAGTATTACATGTAGAATGGACAATTACAGCTTTTAGACACAGTGCACAAAACCATAGTCTGGATAAATATTTGCAAGTCAGTGACTAAAACTAGTGGTAATGTTGATTGGCACAACATAACTATGAAATTTAGCAAATACCATTTGCTTACACCCGAGTGAGGTGACGTGACTGTCCTTAGAGGGGGGAGACACCAATTGCGTGGTTGTCAGCAGAGGAAAGCAGATGACTTCCTGAGGCATGAGTGGAGGCAGGAGCAGGTCGGGGTCTGGACATGCGGGGAGCAGCCAAAACTCAGATCACATATTCTTGATTCAATTTAAGCAGCAATATCTGACTAGGAAAACAATGAGCATCTCTTTTATAGCAAGCAGGGTCACAAAGTGGTTCAACCAGGGAAGTTTAATCATTCAAGGATATTTCCTGGGACAAACTGAGTGCACAGATAGCTAACAGTTTTCTATCATCTGCTGTGCATTTAACTCCACTTTCGCTTTGATTAGAGCAGTAGGCAGAGCCATGCCAGGATGTAGCGAGTTCCTGGGCACGGGTGTGCAGTTGCAGTGAAGCATCCACAGCATGGGGACAAGCCCAGACACACAGAGAGGGCTCACACACAGACCCCTGTCATGACTGGTATGTCACACAAGTGATCACTCACTCAGTCATGGCACGTGGGATTTGGGATCATCCACGCATCCTCCATGCAACTTCGCACAGGACCCCTCTATTCTGGATCCCATACACTGCACATTGGCTCTGCTCCTGACCCCCCTCCATCCACCTCCCAAACCTGGTCCCTGAAAGCCCAGCCCTCACTACAACACTGACTTAAAGTACAAATAAGTTAATGAAATTGCAATATTTTTGTCTGTGTAGACCTGGACTATTTCAGCCACGAGCAATGTGAGCAGCCACAGGTGTTGCACTAAATAAAGTAATAGAAAATGTCTCCATTGTAACAGTGGAAGCCTTGTTTCAAAATCCCTCTCTGCACTTTATTAATAGTTGGATTCCTTTCTATCAGCAGCCATAACTGCATTTACCTTATTTTTCAGCGAAAATGTTTTGCTAAGAAAAGATCTACTAAAAATTACTACTGCTTTTCGGTCAGTTTGTGCTTGAGCAAGCTTTCAATCTTTTCACAGAAGGGGAGAACATAAACTTGTGATTCAGAAAAGAGAGGAAACCAGGGGTTACAAAGGTTGGGAGGCCAAGTAGTATGAAACAGACCCCCTCCGTCAAGTAAAAAACTTGGCAGGATAACTAGAAACAGACCAACCCTAAATCCAAGGGTTCATGAGCAGTAACATAATTAGCTGGAATAAAACTAATATTCTAGTGTTAAATTTCACCTCAACACAGACCAGCAGTTATTAGGGAGAAACCGGTGAGAATGAGGAAAGATGTGTTTCATTTAAGAAATTTACACCTAGTGGGAATGTACACACAGGGGTTATTTCCTAAAAAGCCTGTTTGGATGCTCCGTGTGACTGCTGTAACACCAGCTGCCCTGCTCCAAGGTGGATGCGTTTGTCAGCCTTGCCCAAAGTGTCTGGTAAAGCCCAGTCCACCAAAATCCTGAAACATTTGTTCCTGGGAAAAGAACCACAAATACACTGGAAAAAATGTTGAACAGGAAATGTTTGACCACTGCTACATCACAAGATATCAAAAGAATTTCACATTGGCTACTTCCTTCGCTGAGGGGAGGCAGGGGGTGCTCGGCTCAAAAATAAAATGGCCCCAGAGGCCATACCACAACCCCCCAAAAGAGCTGAGGTTTCAGCAATAGTAAACACACTTTCTCTTTTTCTTTATTAGCAAAATAGGAGCAAAACCTTCAACGATAACACACATGGCAAATATTGGTGCTGAGAGAGGAGATAAACCAGGCCAGCGATCCGTGGATCGGGCGCAGGAGATTCCAGCCATCTGATGAGCTGTTGGCTTAACGAGCAGCTCTTCACATGTCAGCGGCCAGCAAAGTCTATTTTCTTTCTTACTGGTTCCCTGGAAAGGCATCGGAAAGGCAAGGCAGGGGCAAAGGAAAAGCAAGGCAAGGCGTTGGGAAAGGCATGGCAGGGGAGTGAGTCAAGGCTGCCCTCGGGCATGGCAGAGCACGATTTGGTGCAGAAGCAAGCGGAAAACCTGTTGCTTTCTGGAGACAGACGGGTGTGTGTCTGCCCCCGAGACTGCAGCACTACAAATTCCGAGCTGCTCCACAGCCTTGTCGCGGCCTCGCCTCGGGCAAGCCGCGTATGGTTTCTTTTTGAACAAGCTATCTTTTAACACTCACAATCGGGATGATTTAACAGAAAGAGAGCGTCTCAATTTTTGCGAGCGACATCCCCCCTAGACTCTACCCAAACAAAGCTACTAATGTGTGGTCATTTTCTTGGCAGCGTGGCTGCATGCTGATAACACCGCTGCCTGCTATTCTCCCAGGAGTGGGGCTGCTGGAAGACTGCTCCCTACCTCATCCCCTGATGCTTCTGATGCGGGTGATCCTCCGACTGCACGGCGCCAACCACAACATGCTACCCACCGTGAGAGAGCAGGACACAGGCTGCTCTAGTCAGGAGTTATCGTCTATCATACTGATTGACGAAACCAAGAGTGAGCAGAAAAAATAAACACGAACAGAGGCTGCAGTGTATGGGGCAGTCAGCTGGGAGTTTTAGTATTTGGCCTTGGTGATCCTACTCTCATGGTAGGTTATCTTTTCCTTGTGCTATCATTTATCATAACTTTGAGGGCCAGAGGGAGAAACAAACCTACAATTTTTCTATTGGTTACATTCATTAAACTCTTCTTTTTTTAGCACCACTTCCTTTGCCCCTAATAACAATCCCACCCCCTCGATCTGTATTCCCTAAAGAACAGTGAAATCAAATCTAAGTACAGTCCTCCCCTTTTACTCCTATTACAGCAATAGACCATTGCAAGCAATTAACCTCTGTTATTCCATCAGACCCAGGACTCAGCCGCACGCTCGCCCGGCAGTGCCTGGCTGCAGCCAGCATTAACTCCTGCCTCAGCTCCCTCCATCCTGGCCCCTAACATTATTTGGGCAGAGATGCTGGTTTTGTCACGACCATCTCCTTTTCAAATAACGCTGGTTGACTCTTGCAGGCACGGCCCAAGTTCTGTATTGGGCTTGACAGCCACCATAAAGCACTCCCTGAAGTGTCAGTAACAAAGATGATTTGTATGGGGCTTGCAGTCGTCCCCTCTTCTAATAGCTTTCTCATTCCAGCACAGAAACACCGAGCAGAGAGCAGCTGCTTAAAGCTGATACAAGCATTTCTTCTCTCAGCAGGCCATTCTTGCATAACCATTTATTTTGCAGAGTTTTAAAGTGCCTGAAGGATTTAATTATGTACATAGACAACCCCTATAAACTCTATTCTAGGCTTTTTATTGACTTTTGTGCCAGGCAGCTCTTAGGCATTTCAATTAAGTGTTTTTTTATAAGAAAAGCAACAATATAGTAAAAGAATATATTCTTTATAGATAGTTCCAAACAGTTTGTGCCGATTTAATAAAGTTTATTTAATTGACGAGGATTTAGAATATCTTCTGCTACAACTTGGAATACACATCCTTTTGGACCATGGATCTGTTTAAAGGGGGCTGCCAAGACCACTTGGGTACCAAGGGAAAGCAGCTTGGATCTGATTACTTAATCCTAATAATATGTTGTGAAACTTTAGGAGACTACCTGTCATTTATCATTGTGGTCAAAACTGAAGTGGTAAATAGCTAAGAGCTGAAGCTTGGCATTGTCTCTGTCAGGGTTTTAGGGATCCTGGAGTGGGATAGAAGAAATGTTCTGTGTTCCAAAATTTTCCGGAAAGGCCAACATTGCCTTTATCTGCTTTCTAAACTATTTACAAGGTTTCTGCAAACCTGCCTTCATTACAGAGTAGGATATTTCAGTCCCAGCAGGTGGCCAACAGGAGAGCAGGCCTGTTTGTGAAATATGTAATACCCTTTTCATATACTTTAACCAGAAAGGTGCACCTCAACAGCCCTCCTAACCCTTCTAATTTCCCTTTCTCCTCTTAATCTGCTCTGCGAGCCATGAGCATGCATTAAAATCTCCCTAAAACATTTCACCCAGAGGCAATGTAATTCCGCAACAAGCAACCAACATTTCACAGCTCTGGAGTAATAGATTAATTTGAACCTAATGTTGCCCGCCGTTTACTGCTCCAAATGTTCTGGTGTAGACATAGCCCCGAGGCGCAGCGCTGTGGCATGCGCGGCTCCTGGAACCAAAGCTACAGTTGGCTTCACATCTGTGCATCACATTTGCCATGTGCCTCATTATCCCGCGCCCCACTGTGCCTACCTGTCCCAATCAGCTTCTCAGCCACAGGCTATCCAATTTTTTTCCCCCAACTAAGGATCTTTGTTCTCCTTCTCACTTACTAAATTTTTGCGAGACCTCTGCACCCAAGCAGTAGGGATTCTGCGCATGTGAGCCTCCGAGCTTCTCTAGGTTCTTAATTCTCCATTAGGAACAGGAAAATTACAACATTAAGTCTCTGACATGTCACTGCATAAATTGTACCATTTGCAGAATCTAATATAAAGTCGGTGACTAAGCACATAAGCATGTAATAAAGAACTGAGTTGTTTGTTTTGACTTTAACAAGTTCGGTCTGCATCAATTATCTGTAAGTAAAGAAAGAGTAATTTCCAATTCCAGATAAAAACCCCTGTCACAGAAAGAAAAGATTATTACATCCAAAATCAAAACCAACTGTTCCCAAAAGTTTAAAGAGCCAACCTTTTAAAATTCATTGATACAAGAACAAAAATACATATATTTGTGTGTTCAGATGAAAATAAAATCAACTTTTAACAGCAAAGTGTGCCTGTTTTAGCATTTAAAGCTCTGTATTTAATTCTCTATTTATAGAAACATGTGCAAAAAAGGCGCAGTGCCTTTATTTCAAGCCACTACAGAGTAAAGAAGAGAAAGTAAAATGCACTCTTGAGCAGGAGCAGGGAATAATCTCAAACCAAACATATCAGTCTGAAACCCAACAGCTCATCACTGTATTAAAAGGTTAGTTTGTTTTTGCTTCAGTGTACAAAGCGCTTGAGCTTGCTTTAAGTTTACATCCTTTGGACTCTTTCCAGTGAGGAGAAATTAAAAATGCTTTTGGTCCAACAGCTCAGTGTTCTGCCTCTTCAGGAGATGCAGAGGGAACTGAGCCTAATGGATGTTTTGTTCTATTTCCTTCCTGCAGCACCAAGGGGTCTTGACACAGGTAAAACACCACCATTTACCTACTTACAGACCCTGCATGCTGGAAGAGGACCTGACGTCACTGAAAGCCCTATACCCAAGCACTATTAAATTAAAGAAACTCTTGTGGCACAACTGAATTTCTCATCCTGTGAGATCCTGAGGTTCTTGCTGCAAACTTCTCCTGGCATCGTTTTTAATAGCAACTTTTACCTGCCCTTCCCTGAGTAGCTGTCAATTCTGCCACCAGTCTTACCTGTTGCAGTTTACAAACTATATTAGATTTCTACACATAATTCCAACACACACACTCCTAGCACATTTCATTACATGCTTGAATTAATTTATTCTATACGGAATTTGTTACCTTTACAATAATAAAAAAGTAACTATTCATTATTGAGAGCAGACAGATGGAACATGTTCAATTTAAGACATCAATAAGAAGGGAGGAGGGGGGGAAATCTTATAATCCATGTGGCACAACCTATTCCATCTGGTACTTCCAACTTGTCTGCCAAGACTTTTTTCCTATATAAAAGTGAACGTTTCTCTTTAGAGTTAACGGAACATTCTTGGGCATTAAGACTCTGCATCTGATTTATAGATAACAAGCAACAACACACACTTAACATACAATATTTGGAAAGTGTAATCTGTTTCATAAGGTAAAGGTTCTGGGCTTGACCTAGGAGAAAACAAAACAAAACAAAACAAAACCAAACAAAAACCACCAAAAAAGCACAAACTCCAGGAAATTGTGTTTATCTGAAAATGTTATCTGGGCAGTCAGAACAGAAGCTGCAGCTTTTGCTTTAATGAACCATGAAAGTGATTCAGCAAACTGCTTTGGTCTCTTAAAAACAAATATTAAGCAACATCAGTGCTAAATTATATACCAAAAAAATGTTAGCCATCTCTCAACAGGAAGAAAGGCCTTTTTAGCACATTCCTACAAACATCCAGCATCTAAAAGATAATGCCAAAACTGTGAGGTTTTGGCATGTGTCAAAATCAATTCTAACTGCTGGTTTAAAGGCTACTCAATTAATGGAAATTTATTTCCAATGAAAGTTAAGATAATGGAGCTAAAGCAATCATTTTTCTTAATACAACTCATTCCAAGATTGTTTAATCAAAGAGGTGGGGTTTTTTTCTAGTGTCTTTTTGACAGAGCACTAACTGTACATTTTCCATACGTTTCATTTCCATTCTCGAAGCGTGTCCCCTAATTCCTGCAGTGCTTTGCATTAAGCTGTCTCATTATACAAAAGACATTATGTCACTTCTCTGTTTATGAGCACACTGGCCCTCAGCCCTTGCAATAACACCCAGCCACAAACACCCACTTCTGGCAACCAGCCTAATGATGAAAAAGATTGTTTCAAACCAAAAACAAAGAGGAATTCAATTATCCACCTAAACCTTACAGGCACAGGGGAACAAGTTAATTTGGCATAATCATGTGCCAAAGGCTCACATTTATCTTTTACATCTTGGGGAGAGATTATGTGGGTTCAGCTGGGCAGCCACGGAAATGAGTGGTCATGCTGGAGGGCTGCGGGGTCTCCTGTGGGTGCACTTGGTGTGGAAAAGTAAAACAACGAGCATCTGCCTCGTGTATCCGATGTCTACCTATCACCTACTACATCTCTAATATAGAAAGAAAAGTGTTTTCTCTGCTAATTTTATGGGATTTGGTTGCAAAAGTGTAATATTTGTTTTCTTTGAATCCCACCAACTGTTCTTGCGTTTTAAGGAGAAAACTATCCACAGAGCAAGGCATTCCTCTGTGGATGGACCGTGCAGGGATGAGGCCTGTGCCAGCTGTAGGACCCCTGGACCCACCACAATCAGAGAATTAAATGCTTCTATCCATATAAAACTGGACTACCCACATTTATTCAGTGAAGATATTCAGGATTTATGCAAATATTAAAAAGTTCAGCCTCACAGGGTTGTGTGGGATATTGGTGAGAGAAGAGATCCCACCCAGGTGCTGGGGCACCAAGGTCTTCACCTGCAGCATCCCGGCCCCACATGGGCACCCCAGGGAGGCGGGTGGGGAGGATGCACAGGCAGAGGAGAAAAAAGGAGAGGAATATTGTGAGGATGTTTGAAAATTAGCAATCTATTTCTTTTTGCCTCTGGTCACAGCTTTTTTTCCCTTCTGACTTTCAGTCAGAGTTTACTTTAAGGCCAAAAGCACCGCGGGGTCTTTCTCCCTCACTAAAGTTACTGCGTGTGGGAAGACATTTCATTCCTCCCGACGAACAGAACCTGCACATGATTAAAGCTGAGCTGGGGCAGAATTAACATTCTGCTAACAAACCCCTCCTGCCATGGGGATGTGGGCTGGGAGGGGCAGGAGGGCCACGGCCCCACAGCCGCTCCCCTGGGTCAGGGCATGCTGGGAGGGGAAATAAGCTACAGAGCAGACAATTTTCAGCTTGACTGGTTTTACTTTCTCTACCAGGCCTCACGAAAACAAACTGACAAAACAAAGGACACAAAATTAATGACCCATGCCTTCTGTCAATTGACTCTTAGTAACAGTGGCTAGTTCACCTTAATTTTATTTTATTTATTTTTTTTTTTCCTTCGCTCTGAGTGAGTCGCCGTAGGCAGCGGTTAAGGTTCATTTAAAAATTCTTCAAAGGCATCACTTGGTTTTCATTAATTTGGTAACTGTAGTTTCTGATGATCACGGACAAACAATGAAAAAGAGTTTATTTGAATTAAAAAAAAACCCAACAAATCAACCAACCTCATAGTCACTGCATTTGTTTTTCCAGTAACGGTTGTAAATAATGGCATATCTATATTCCAGGGAAAGACATGCTACTCAGGGTTTGCCATCTCCTCCAAACATTTTGCCCTCTTCATTTCCTTTAGAAACACCATTATTTATATGGCTGGAGTTTCACTTGACAGCTCGCCAGAAAGCCAAGTTACAACAAACCTTTTACTATTAAGCAACAATATTATTTCTGAGTTGGCTTTACTCGTGTTTTCAGCAGAGATGGATTTTATGTCCTAATGAAACCCACTTAAAAAACGCTAATATCTAGATCCCTCTTGCACGGCATCGTGTTTCCCAAACCTTGCTGCAGCATCACGTTTCCCTTTTATAATTCCTGGCACTTGGGGAAAAGGTGCCTGATGCTCCAGCCAGGAGCACTCACGTCCTTTAGCCCTGCATAGCTAAAGAGCTGCACAACTTTTTAAATATTTACCCCATTATATAAATGTCCATTGAAGGGCACTTACATAAACGATAAGCGCTTACAGCAAACACTTTTAGAGAGCAGGATCTGTGGTATGCAGAGGAGATAAGGCCACTTCCTGTAAATCCTTATTCACAGAATTAGTCCTTAATCAGGCAAATAGACTCCCTGATATCAGTGGGATTTCTCATGTGAGCAAGGGTGGCAGGATTGGGCTCTTAATGGGACATTTTAAAAATTCATATCTCTTCACACTAAAACCTGTGAGACCTAATGTTGACTTTAGTGGAAGCAAAAGCATCGCACTGTGCACATCCTAACCAGCAATATCCACACCATGCATCCTGTAAATATTTAGCTACATGTCTATGTGGGTTAACCCCATTATTCACCAAGAGATTCTTTTTGGTTTATAAAGTGCTGTGCTCAGTGTTAATCCCTATATAAAATAATTAACAGGTATGTCACAGGCTAAAATATATCCAACATAAAAGACAGTATTCAATCAAGGAAAATTAGAGCATGAAGATGCTTCTCGCCATGAAATAAAACAGTAAATTAAATGTCACTAGGAGGTTTTCGAGATCTGGTGTAAAAGCTAGAACAGGGAGTCCTGTGAGAGACACAGAAATATGAACCTGGTTTTACAGGTCTGGGGAGTGATCTGGAGTGGTGACGTGTCTTGGAGCAACTGCACCAGGCTGGGGATGGGGCCAGACCCCACGCCGGGGCAGGACCACAGCTCTTACTCCTGCTCCTACCTTTGAACTTGAAATTCTACACATGCACCAGATGAAAACAAGAACCAGGATTGCTAAAAGTCTATTTCCAGGCAGCCTAACTCACCACTTGCTATCTATGAACTTCCTAGAAAGTTGGAAATATCATAGTGCTGCTCACTTCGTGCCACTTTTTGTGCTGTTTGTCAGCATTTCCATTACAAACCTTTTTAAAGTGTTTCCAGCTCAGCCACAAAAAGCCACTTCAGCCCAAAAGCTGGCAGGCAGCTTCCCAGGCTGGGAGTGAACGACTTTGTCAAGCTAAACAAAACGTGGTTTATCTCTCTTTAGCAAAGGAAAGATTCTGGGAGGTTTGAAAATTAACAGAAGCTTCTACTCATACAGAGCTGTACATTCGTGTCTTGTTTCCTATAGCCTTAACATGTAACTTATATGTTGCTGAAGAAAATGTTTTTATTTATTTAAACTACAAACATATAAATATGAATCCCCTCTGGCTATTTTGGATGAATCAGGAGATTTTGCCAACCTCCCTCAGTTAGGGTCTCAGCTGTTGGTGACAATTACAGAGGAGGAAAAAAAGCCAAAAAAAGCCTTTTCTTTTTCTTACTCAACTTCTTTCAGCCAAGTTCTGTGAATCACAGGGTGTTGGTAGCTGAGTATTGACCAATCAGTTCAATAAACAAACAATAACACACAGTAGCTTCCTTTTATCTGTAAGTGCCAAAGCACTTGAGAAAGAGGCATGTCCATAAGCAACTTTATTTTACAAGATGACTGAGGTCCCTTGAGGCAGCTTTACCCTCTGCATGGGAGGATGAGAGGAGGTTTAGAAGGGGATAAGTGCCACTGCCCTGGTTGCTGGTGTGTTGTGGCACAGTGACAGACCTGGCACTGCCCACAGCAAATACATCAGGATTAGGAATTGCAGCTCTGGGGTGCACTAGGGCACGATGTGAGGCTTCAGTAGAAATCAGCCAACAGGCACAATTAGACGAGTTAATGGACCTAAAGTCCACTCAGAGCGGTAATGAAAGATGTCACTTCTGTCTTGGATCACTGGAAACCAAAACAGTATCTCAAAGGAAGGGTCACTCCAACCTCACCTAATCCCTAAGTCATCTTCCTTGGGATCTGCTACTGGTGTTACCTGAGGTGTGGGATGGATGGATGGGTTTTCAGCTGGACAGGAGTTGAGCCTTTTCTTATGCCTTTGCACTGGTGCTGATGAGGAGATCCACGTGCAGGGGTTACACAAGGGGCTGGCAGGGATGTGCAGAGACACTTGGGGTATGGGAGTGCTCCCCAGGCTCAGGGCAGCAGGGATGGGGAAGGCAAAGGCAGCCATCAGCAAGGACTATGTGCATCCATTAGAAAAATTCACAGGTCACAGCAAAAGACACTCAAGAATTGCCCTGGCACACTGAAATCCCTGCATGTGCCCACTGCAGCTCAAAGACAGGTGCAGGAGCTCAGCTTTGCATGGAGGCAGAGGTGACCATAAGGGTTTTCTTCTCCTTTTTTCCAGTTAGAAAGTCACCTTTTCAGCCAGAGTCATCAGTAAACCACACACCATGAGACATCTGCAGGGCTAACAAACACAACAAGACAGGCTTTTTTATTAAAGAGAGCTGAGATGCTGTGTGTAGGAATGCAGAGGCCACGCAGACTAAGACATCAGGAAAACTGATAAAAATGCAGGAATATTAGCAATATAAAAAAAAAAAAATTGACACTGCCTGTCCATTTAAAAATGCCTTGAGCAGAATACTTCAAATTGTAAGGGGTTTGCATATAAGAGGCTTCATATCAACAAAACACTGATCTATCTTCTCCTTTTCCTTCATCTGTCTGCAGTATTCATACGGTGAATGGACGCACACGGCAGCCACCGAAATAATGCGATACTGGTTTAAATGATCACTGGATTAGGCCTTATGGTCTTCATTCAGCAAAGCATTTAGGCATATGTTTAAGGTTAAATACATACTTTTCATGCTTAACTCTACAGGGATAAGCTTAAGTATATGCATCAATTTGAGCAGATACTTAAGAGCTCTGCAAAATCAGGATGGACATGCTCAGACATGTGTTAAGTGCACAGTGTTCTTTAACTGTTGCCTCGTGCAAAATCTCTGGTGGATTCACTGAATAATGGAAAGTGCCTGTATCCTGTGCACACACTCTGACCTGGGACAATTTTGGCTGATGCCCGTGGGTGCCGCAGGTGGGTCCCCCGGGAGCACCGGGAGCTCCGTGCACGCTCCGTGTGGGAAATAAAACCTGAGGCTGAGAAGTTGCTGCACAATTGCTGGGTGGTCTCTGGTCATGCAGGAGCAGTGGTTATTTAATACCATTTGTAATGGTTTCTTGGGGCAGGTGGTCGCTCACTAAGGATGGGCTGGAGCACAAATGTTGCTGTATGTTACCCTGGCGAAGCAGAGAGCACACAGCGAGGGATTAGCAAGGATTTGGTACCAGAGAAGAACTTCACTTCCCAGCCCACTTGGAACACAAATTTTAGTCTAAACTTATGATCACATTATTTTTAATGATGCACAAGGATGTAAAAAAAAATTTTTAAATCAGCAGTTATGTTACTCAAAGAATTTTGGGGGGATTTTTTTAATCTGTTGTATCAAAGGTATAAGGAGAACTTGCTTGATCTTAGAATTCAGTAAATCCCAAATATTTAGCCTAAACTATTTCTGGAGTTCTCTGAAATAAAGGTTTTGCAGACTGTTGAGCCTTATCTAATTTCACCAGATTATTTTAAAGCTCAAATCAAACCAATATAAATAATGGCTAGAATTACTAACCTGCAGGGAATGTCATCACAAATTTCCTGGAGTTTTCCATGTAAGTATGAGCATGACTGGTCTATTTACTGAAAGTAGTATATACTGTATAATGTTCACTGAAAACTCATGTAACTCATGCAATATGATAACCACTAGGGTGCTACTGTGACGTAAAGGATATATTACAATTTTATCCAATTCAAACAGGGAAAAAAACGGTTTTAATCGTCCTGCCCTCTAAACAAATACTTTGTCTGTTCTACTGAACTTGAAATTCAAGGTTATGTATAAGTCATCCCACAATAAAAATAATGTTATGGAATAAACAAGACTGCACTACAATACGATTTGGGTCTTCAATCACTGAATTTTTTTGGAAATATTTATATGAAGTGAATGTGTTATGTGTGCCAGGATTTTTTATGGTTCTTATAACGCAGTTGCAATGCATCGCATTGTTATGTGCAAAAGCCCTGGTGACAAGCACATAGATTCCCAGTGCTGGGGCTGGCTCTGGCAGGAGGAGATGTTTCATGGAGATGATAGGTTTAGCTTTGCAAGGAGCAGCCTGGCTGCAGTGCTGTCTCAACCCAGCACAGGGATGCTGGCAGAGGAATCTCCCTCCACCCTCAGACGGGGGAACTGTGATATCACTAGTCCTCCCGCACTCATGGGCTGAGCTGGGGGCAGTGGCTCCTCTGAAAGGGCAGAGCAAAGTCCCTTTGGCAGGTCAAAGGCATCACAGCTTGTGCACAAATGCCACAGCAGAACATGCAGTAAAAGCAAAATCATTTTCCTGCTGTCACACTGCAAAATTTGTGGAGGTTGCCTGTCCTGCAAAGGTGGAATCTCGCACTGCTTTGCACAGGACTTTGATGTGGTCAGAGAGCACTGCGTGAAGGGAACGACACTCCCAGTGCTGGACAAGCTTTTGAGAGGCAGAACGACGTCCTACTTGTGTGACTTTAATAGTAACAACAAGATAAATGAGAGACAGAAGTCTGCAGTCAGCTCTTCCTCTCTAACACTTCCCCCTCTTTCTAGACAGAGATCACTTTAGGCATGGCCAGTGATGGGGATGGCCGTCCTGTGTTTGCAAGCTACCACCTTCCAGAAGTCTGGGCATTGCTGCTCTCCCAGGGCTGTCACTGTGAGGGAAGGCTTTCACTCCCTCACAATTCACTGGCCAGCACCCCTATAGCTACAATCTTTCCAAGGTTTTTGGATCATGCATAAAAATGAGGAGGAACCTAAAGTTTAGACAGGAAAAGAAGACACCTCCACCGATTTTCTTTTTTTAAAGGAGTTTTCCACTTTTTTGGCAATGACACTCATTTCTAGGTTCTCATGACAGCTAAGGTTACCCCAATTTCTTCTCCCAAAATATTTTAGGTTTGTGAGATGATTTAGTACCGCCTCTAACTGCTTGTGAGAGACAGCATCCACTTGGCACCCCGAGCACCTCCCTTTGCTGAGGGCTTGTGAGCCACGCTTTGTCAAAATCTGAAAAAAGCTGAAGTGTCCTGCAGCAAAAGCTGCTTTTCACACAAAATACTGAGAGCCTGGAAGGAGCTGGGACATTAGGGAGGACTGCTGCCATCACCCTGCTGAGGATGGCATCAGTTCATTCATGACAAGGGACGTGTTCCCTGTGACCATTCTGTCAGATTTTTTACTTTCCACAAGGGCTTGAGGAGAAAACCAGAGAAGTGACTTAGTAAAAACACATCTGCGAGCAGGTGTACAACCCCTCTGTAGCTACACACTGACAGTCACCAGGTAAAAACCCAAGTGTATCATCAGTAAATGGGAGGGTTCCCCTTCAGACATACAAGGGACATTCACCCTTCACCTAACGTCATCCCAAATGCACGGGAGAGTATCAAATAACGCAAAAATAACAGGTTTTCATTCTCTAGGTCATAAAAGCATCACCCTTCACTGCTGGTCTGCTACTGGAAGTGATGTGTTGCCATCAGCCACTGAAAACCCTGTGATGGCAAGAGATGCCCATCACAGCGAGCTCGTGTCACCCTCAGACACGAGCAACACTCTGCAGCAGGCGAGGGCGTATTTCCAGGGCAGGATCGAATTTTCACTTGGCTCCCAACCACACGACTCCACTGCCAATGCAGTTTATGGATGTAAATCCACGTTAACATCTCAGGAGGGGTCATATTTGAGTTGCAAACACTGCTAAGGACCAACCACTGCTCTGCACCCTGTCCCCGAGCTGTCTCCTCTTTCCCCATCCCGCTGCAAGATCCAGGGAAATGCTTTCTCCTGGAGCCTTATCACAGCAGACAAAGAAACAAGCCAAACCAAAACCTGAAGATTTACTACCAGAAGCCCTCATCAGAATATACTATGTATCTCATAAAATAAACATGGTAATGAAAACCGGTTTTACCGAAGGCTTCAAACCTATGAGCATTAGCAGCTGCTTTCTGTAAAGCTGGTGTTGATGTTAGGGGGAGATAGACACCAGCCTGGGAGATGCTGTGCTGGGCTCTGGTGGAGTTAAACACACCCTGGCTGGAATTTGCCGTGGTCTGTAACTCCACACCAATAACAAGTGTGTACAAACAACCCGAAAGCTCCAAATAACTGACTCGCAACCCCAAATCTGAGTTGCAATTAGATGGCTCTTTTCCATAAACAAAATCAGACTGTCTTGTGCTTGCTTTAGAAATTGGACTAATCTTTGACAGGTTGTTCTCATTTTCCAATTACCCACTAGGGAACGCACATTGGCACTCCAGCAATAATTTTTGGCTGTGCCAGTTGGTTGCAAATAGTGTCATTGTTCTTGGCTAAATCTGTGAAAATTATAACTCCAACTCCTCGCTGCTGGCTGCCTGCTAGAGCATCCTGAATGGCTGGAGACTGATTTCTTTATCAGGCTCCATATGCTTCCTCAGCTGAAGGCTACGAGCAGGGCAGAAATCTGCTGTTAGAGGAGCTACTGACACTCTGTGCTGTGTGGCATCCCGACCAGAATCTGCTTTTTGAGTTCTCCTGAACAGATTTGCCTATAAAACCAGCACCATCCACCCGCACTGCTGTCACACGCAGTGGCCAGGTGAACCCATGGGCTGCAGAGAGGTCTTGGCACGCGTTTTTGGCAATCGTTTCCTCAAATATATCAGTCTGATTTGGAACAGGTGAAATGTTTCAACACTGCAGACGGAGGCTAGTTGCTGAGAAGACAAACCCAAAAGGTGTATAAGCACATGATAGATTTAAACAAGCACATGAGACTGGGAGTGTCTTTGTTCAAATATTCAGCACCAGAGAAAAGTCAAGGTGATGCTTTTTCCACATGGCTTTGCTTTCATTTCCCCCCACCTTAGCTGAGGATGAATTCAATACTAGTTCACATGCAAATCTTTCAAATTTAAAAAAAAAGACATGGTAGAAACTGTAAAGTCTAAGGGTATTGGATTTTATACAGCAACAAGCAAGTTGAGCCTCCATTTCTGCCTGGGGTGTGCAGAAGCTTCCACTGCACAAGCAGTGACCAGCAGTGGCACAAACCCAGGCTGCTGGTGCACCTGGCTCAAACTTGGTACAACCAAGCCCTGCTCTGTCCCAGGCAGTATCCTCAAGTTCCAGAGACAAAGGACAAATATTAGCAATATTAGTCACGCTTGAAATAAAATGGCATTTGTGGATTGGCATAATCCACTCATTGGTTCTGGATTCCACAATATCAGAGGCTTGTTGTAAGTTCCCGTGGTGCTCCTGAGCATCAGATTTTATACATATGGATATGCTGAGCTGTAAAGTGAGGGGGGTGGGCAAAAAAGAAAAGTGTCGGGGGGGAAGGGGAAGAAAATTCAGGCCTGAACACAAAATAGAAACGCAACTTCTTATTGGCTAAATATCTGAAGAACCTACAGGTGTGCATTCAGCCTTCAAATGCCAAAACATGTTCACAATCCTTTTGTTTCAATACGATCTTATACCAAATTAACTACTCAAAGCTGAAGGAAAGAGGCTGCTGGGAGCTGTAGCCATGCTGGGAAATTGATGTTTCCTAAGGCACCAGTGGTCCCAGAGAGGAACGAGCAGAGACAGGATGGGAAAAGGCACCAGTGGGAAGGGTGCAGTGGGAAGGGCATGACTGCACCATCCACCCTCTGCTGCTTTTGGTGTTCTCTATGATTATACTGTGTCATGTCCTCAGTGCCCAGCAAGGCCAGAGGCATGTCCTGCCTCCAGCCACCTCCTGGAGGGTCCCCAGGAGATCAGGGTGCTCCTCTGAGCTGCCCAGCACTGGGCACAAGGCTGCAGACACAGCCTGCCTCACCATCAGGCAGGTATTTGGAGAAATGTTTTCAAAACATTTGAAACAAACATTGCCCAGAGCAATCTCCGATCCTTGGAGACTGAGGGCTGCAGAGGTCCCCTCAGACTCTGCTACACAGTGATGCCACAGCTCTGCCACATCGTGTTTCTGGCACCAGGAACAGCATTGTCACATGGGACAGAAAATCTGAGTGTTTTGATTGTTCTTTGCTGAGCATTGTGGATGGTGAATTATACCCAAAAAAACAGGAATGCTGCCAAAAAAACTATACCTTAACTTGAAATGGACTAGATTAGACCTCATATATTTATGGAGCAAAAAGGAAGAAATTTATACAGTTATTTGATGTACAGTAAAATATAAAACCTTAATGCACTTTATACTCATAGATGCCCTTAACCATGCATCTCTCTATAGAGAAATAGATGCATAAGGGTAGATGTACCCACATATTTATAACACTGGGGTCCCTCTAACCTGCAAAACAATCTTACAGGGTTTTCTTCAGTCAAAATGAATTAGATGAATTAATTAAACAAATCAAACTAAACTTAGTCACAGCAGCGCTCATTGCCTAAAGAGCCTCATAAATCTGATGAATGATGGGATGATGGCAAATACATCCTCATTACCATGCTAAACTCAGTTTGCTAAATAAATTAGTCATGTCATCGATGTCGTCACTGCATTCCTCTGTCCCAGCCACTGCACAGCTGCCACTGCTCTCTTCTGCTCCCCCAATACCTGCCAGCTTCTCAGGGGCACTTGGGGGATTTAATGGCTCAGTGTTTGCAAAGCACCTTGAGATCCCCCAGGTGAGAGGTGGTTTATAATTCCCTCCTGGATTGTCCTGACTGTGTCAATCAACAAGAAGCCAGCAGTGGTGGACCCGGAGGGGGCTTCTCATGGCCTTGGAGGTGCCCGTGTGCTGGCATGTTGGGGTGTGGGCCCATCCTGCCTGTGCTGATGGGAGCCAGGGTCAAAAATTGCCTGGGCTGCAGGATGCACCTGTGCTGGCCCCACTGTGCTGTGAGTTCACTCTGCCACCAGAAATAGGAAAAATTATCTAGTGTGAGGGCCTGGCACAGGTTGCTCAGAGAAGTAGTGTAAGCTCCATCACTGGAAGTGTTCAAGGCCAGGCTGCATGGAGCTCTGAGCAACCTCATCTAGTGAAAGCTGTCCCTGCCCATGGTAGGAATTTGGAATAAGATGATCTTTAAAGGTCCTTCCAACCCAAAGCATTTTATGATTCTATAATAAACATGGCAAGACCTTCCAAGGGCTCATGGCCTTGGTGGAGGACTCTGTAAATGAGGTCCTTGCTGGTGTTTGCAGATCTGGCCCATCCTTACTCTTCGCCCAATGTTCATCCTTCCCCTTGATACTTCTCTCAAGGATACACAAAATTCCCTAAACCTGCAAAACAAATTGCTTTTAACATGCGAAATACTAAATTTTTCCCTTTTCTTTCCCTGCTTAGAGATTTATTTATTTTTTTTAATTTCTGGAGAGCAGAGCAGAGTGATACAAGGCAGTAATATCCTCTGTCACTGAATCCTTCCACCCTGCGGCCAAGCATCCTGTTCCGTTCCCGGCACAGACAGTGAGCCAGAGCTCACGTCACGGCCCTGCACGTCACCCCATCCCCAGTCATGTCCTCCAGGGATCCTGCCAATGCCTCTGAGCAACAAATGACAGTGATGCCCTGATGTTTCAAAAGCTTCACAAGAAAACTAATTGGAAAATAATTCAAAGCAGCTATAGGTATTAAACTCCTTCTTAGTAACTGCCAAATTTCAAGCCAAATAGTTGGTGTTTTCTCTAACAGATCAGGAAAGAAAAAAAAACCCCACTTCATTATGTAACTTTGAATAGAATAAGTTGAGCCATCTTTGGTCCTTGCTCTGGCAAAAGTCCCAGGTAATATTCCAGGAAGTTGCTTTTATAGGCAAAGAAACCTGCAAGCAACTATCTGAACTCACCGCGTGTATGTGCACATCTTATTTACTTCGGGAGGAGTTGCAGACATGCACTTGCAACTAAAACTTCTCTTCTAGGCGCAAATTGAATGAAAACATCCCTGAGGAATCTACCTATAAGCACTGGGATTTGCCTTCGCACTCAGCAACATTTGTATTCCTGGGTGCAATTTTCAGCTGTGCATTGCAGGAGGGAAGGCATTACTCAGCCTGCTTTATTTTCATATGAATGAGGTTTACTGTAAGAGGGAACATTGTTTTTATATTGGCCCTGAAAAGTACAAGCCAGCAGATGGCAGTTTAAACCACATTCAGTCAAAACAACATCATATTTTAGCCGGGGCCATTATTGTCAGTTCATTTCAACACATATATTTGAAGATTTGACTGTGAGGATGGCGATGAGATGTGAAAGAGTGGCTGGGACTGCTGGCAGGACTGTTGCGCCCCTCTGTAAGAAGTTTGCACGTGGGCTGTTTCCACTGGTCAGCTCTGCAAGGCTGTGGGCTCGCCCTCAGGTCTGGGTGAGCAGGGAGGGGAGGCAATGCCAGAGGAGCTCGACGTGCCCACATGAGTGCAGGCCACGTCTCCTCCATCCCCCCTGCCATACACAGCCCTGCGCCTGGACTGGCAGAGCTGTGCCTGCACATGAGTGTGACTGCCCATGCCTGGAGGGGTGTTTGCGTGCTGGCTGTGCTTTGTGAACGTTCGTTTTATATCTTATTTACAGCATCCTACAAATGTGGTTTGCGGAAGGCTCTAAAAACGACCAGATTTTGGCCTGGTCTCACTTCCCTTGCTGCGTCAGTGATTCTCCTTCAACCCAGCACTCCCCCAGTGCTTGCACAGTTTCACTGGGTCCGGGCAGGTAGCTGACTAGTGTCTAGTGATTTCCCAAATTCCCCATATTTAGCTATGGACAGAAAGCTGAGGAGAAGGGGATTTACAAAATAAGCCAAAGCATTCACGTTCTTCAGAGGGTTTTGGTGAGTGAGTGCAGGAGGGAGCACCCTGCAGGTGGTGGATGGGCACACAGCTCCCCACACATTCCAGGATGATAAACCTTTGATATGCCTTACACTTCACTGCCCTGAAAATGCAACTTTCCACATTTATGAATACAAACAACGCTATTATCTCTACCTTTCTAATATTTAACTAATCTAAACACTCAGGTAAAATGTTATCTGAAATGGTACTTCTATAAATGCATTAACTTTGTCTTCCTTTGACTTTTAAGATATCTTTCCTTACTAATACAGCTGAAAAGATTGTTTGGAAAGCCTTCGTAAAGTGGCAGAGCAAACAGATGAAGGGCGTTCTTTAGTAGTTCTTTATTATTAGCTTTCCAATGATACTATCTTCTTGTACTTTTCTTAACGAGAAAATAAATAGAATTTGTCTCACACACAGCTGTGTTTTTCTTTAACTAAGGAATGCACAAAAGGAAATTTAAAAATCATGCATTATCAGTGAACAAGCTAGTTAAAGTAAATAGATTCCAGCTAACTTGCTTCTAAAAGATTAAAGGTTAATGATGGCCCTTACCTTGCTCAAT
The DNA here is from genome assembly GCA_013400975.1 of Atrichornis clamosus. Taxonomy (NCBI): domain Eukaryota; kingdom Metazoa; phylum Chordata; class Aves; order Passeriformes; family Menuridae; genus Atrichornis; species Atrichornis clamosus. Next base: position 71,313 of record WBMZ01014682.1, read on the forward strand.
AGATTTATGAATTATCAAAGTCTAGAAAAGGTACATCCAATATTCTGGCATTAGCTACCAAGGAAATGCTGAGAGCAGGCACGCACCATCCCTCAACTGAGCTGCTACATCTTCTGTCACATCATTTAGTGCTGTTTACAGATCAATTGGCATTTCAAGAACATTTATTAAAGCACTTATTTGACCCCAACTGATTATTTTAAGAAATTCAATGACTGGTGTAGGATGCTTGTTTAAACATACAGCATGATGTCAAAGATCCTTATTCTATCAGAGGTTATGTGGCAAAGCACTGAACTGAGGAGATGCACGGAACACTGGTACCATCTCAGCAGTACTCACTTATCGGCCAGTTTATGTTAAATAAATATGTCTGGATTTGCTAAGTAACCCATAAAACAATTACCCAGCTCTCAACTGTGTGTGAGCAGCTCTAAGACAGTGCACCAGAAATAGCATGAGCTTGCTAGAGTCAGCTTGTAATCCTCTTGTGGGACATAGAGCACCAAGTAAAGCTGTATCTTTTGAAGTGTGTGGAAGGTTTGTGACAGTCAACCCCATAAAACTGTGGGTAAACACACTGGCACAGGCAGTTCCCACTGCCAGCAGCCAGGGAGGTTTGAAGTCCACAGCAGCTGTCCCACTACAGGAAAGCTAAAATGGTTGTGCTATATCCTGGCATTTATTTATTGCACTTCTTATATAAACCTTAAACTTTAAAACAAGTGTTTACCCCAAATGCAGCTTCACTGGAGCATCAACCTCCTTCCAGATATGTATTTCTAGTGGTGAGAGGTTTAATTGAGTCTGAACACATTAGTGTGGAGATATTACTGGGGTTATTTATTTGTTTATTTATGAAATCTACTTTAATCCCTGATTCTCTACTGTGAAGCCTAAAGCCATCAAAGGCTTAATGCCTTTGTGTGCCATTCATGGGCAAATGAATATTTTAACTCCACTCTTTAATGATCCTTATGGATTTTTAAAGCCTGGCTCATATAGCCTGTCCCTAGGAATGTATGTTTTAATGACATCAGTGAGAGCTGTAAGCAAAATCAAGGTAGAATTGGGTCCTTCATGAATTAATCTAGTCAGAAGATGAAATTGTACCATCAGGCCAAAGAAGTATTTGCACTGGAAATTCAACTCGCCTGAACCTTCAACACCTCTCTCTCTTCCTTCTCTGCTCCCTAAACATTCTCAGCTCTCCACCCTTCTGCCTTGATGATAAAGTAGCATGATATAGGTCATCAATTTGTTTTAACACAGAAGTGTGTGACCAACTTGTTTATCTCTGCACTTAAAGCAGTGCCACAAAATGCCATAAACCCTTTGAAAACTGTGTTAAAAACATAGCCCAGGGCCTTCAGTGTCCAGACTTTCAGCCAAACTCCAAGGAAATTGAGTTTTGGAAGGGAGGCAGTGAGAACCTGAAGATTTGGTGCACATGCTGGTGGCCTGTGGCTATTTAATAGGAGTATCTTAATTAAATGGTAAATTCCAAAGAAATTTCCAACTATTCCTAATTGCCGATTACTCCATCAGGCCAACATGAAGGGAAAAATGAAAAATCCATTGGAGCATGCATTTTCTGCTGTTTGTGTGCCATCTGAACAGTGCTATTAACCCGTGCTGGCAATTATGATGGGATTATGGCATACCCACTGTGGAAGAATTTAACTGTGGTTATATCAGATTTAAGGCCCTTTCACAGATTATATCACTCTGGGATATAACGCAAGCCCTGGCTATCACACCAGCTTTGGGGCTGAGGCCACAGTGTGGGAGAACATCAAGTGGGTTGTCACACAACATTGCTCTAGTGAAATTTGCCCTCCAGCCACACCAAAACCTTGTCCTTGTATAAACTGTGCCAGTGTCAATTTGAAGGAGCCCATGGAAAAAAAAGCAAAACCCAGTGTTGTCTGGCAGAAGGTTCCATGGCCTCAGCTCATGGAGCAAAACCCTTGAGAGGCCAATGGATATCACCTGCAATCACATGAAATCTCATCTGGCTTTGACTTGCAATGATAAATCAGGCCAGGTTTTACTGGAAATTGAGCTTAGATTTGTGCAAAAAGTTTGCAAACCTCAGCCTAGACAGCTGCCTTCAACAGGCAGCATGTTCCTTGGGACTTTAGGTTTCCTGGCAAACATTTTGCAGGGAGGGCTCTGGTTTCTCATTCCTATTGCTCCTGGCCTTCTCCACTGCAGAGTTACATGTCTTGATGAGACAAAGTAGAAATCTTAAGACAATCTCGTTCTCCTTAGAAAGTTGTCGAAAGCAGCTTGTTTTAATGCCAGATTGTGCCTGTATCTATTCCCATTGGGTAAATTTCTATGAAACAAATTGTCCCATAAGCTTCAAAGAAGGTGCTGAAAAATAGGTGACTGCAGAGAGAGGTGGCCAATAGAACATTTAATTTCTTCTTTGGTAGGAAACAGCAAAAATAAATAACCAGTATTAAGCTATTTATTTTTTGCAATACTTAGAGATGCTGCAAGGAGAGAGAACCCACACCTCCTAGATGTGAACTGGGCATTTTTATTCCCCACACAGTCTGGATCCTATAGGCGTAAAGCCCATGTAACTGTAGATTTCCAAAATGCAGCAGGAGAACCAAGAGACTGAATGCCCTCTTCATGGCAGGTTACAAACATTGATCTTCTCTTATTTTACCCAATTTGCACTTAACTTTTTCTATTAGACCTTTGATTCTGCAGTTTTACAATGTTAAGCTCTGAGGCTACAGTGTGAGCCCATGTTATTAGGTACAGCCTCTGTAAATCCTTCAGCTCAAGTCATCTTAAGCTTCCTCCCCCAAAATTGCACCTATATCAAAGATACTTTAAAGCACTGTTACCAACTTTTAGTATTTTATCTGAAGTCTCAAAATCTTTGGTATTTTTCTTGCTGTTGGGGGGAAGTTCTTCAGTGAGTCTGGAAATCTAACCGGAGAGAAAATTAATATTGAATGCTGTGATTTGAAGTGGGGAGGAAGAGGTTGATGGGGCTCCTCCTTGGGTGACAGTAGTGAAAAAGCAACAGTGAGCTGATTGAGATGAATGCTGCCTTTAACAGAACCAGAAGCATCTATTCAGTGAGAAAATAGGACTATTCCATAAAAGAGATGGGAATCAATTACAGCCTCTCATGAATACAAGACATGAGCACTAGTTAAAGCAACAGCTCTTGACCCACAAGGATAACCTATTTCTGAACCACAGATCACTTTGTAAGAAAACACATGTCAAAACATGCATCTGAGATGCTGGAGCTCCTTTCTTCATCAGTATTGAAAAAAACCCCTCAAGAATACAAATTACTTTGTGCAAAAATAAGCATTATCAGTGCAAATTATAGCTGCCCCAATGGAAGAAGTGTGTAGTACACGTAATATTCATTACCTTTGCCCTGTGGGCAAGGCTTTAGCTGGAACGTGACTGCTAGGCAAGAAACAAAACAACTGGAAAAACAAAAATAAACTCAAGAAGCCATTGGGTCAGAAGCAAAGGAGATAATTTAAGATCTGATTTGGTAGATTGGGATGACATTATGAGAGAAATGGTTGAAAGAAATAGGGGATTTGAGAGCCCATCAGTCCAGCTGAAGTCACACAGATCTTTCTTCATAAGCAATGGCTTTTCTCCAACTTAATTTCATTTGGATCCATTACCATTAGCCAAATCCAAGCATAAACCTGAGTAAGTCAAGCTGAGGGAGAGGACATTAAAACAAATAGCAAAGCAATTGTAACACACTGAAGAGGAGGTGGTCAGGCTTACTAACAACATGGACACTGCTTCAAAATCCAACACACAAAATCCAACACCCAAATCCAGCATGTAGCCTGCAAGAGAATGGGGCAGTGCTCACTTTGTATTAACTTAATAAACTAAGGAGTAGGGATTTGGAAATTACTGAAGTTGTTATTGCAACTGTTTACTTTGTATAAGCAAATAGGGGGTTAAGCCCTTACAAGAGTTACTCCTAGGAATTGTCAAACAACTTACAGTCCTGAGAAAAAAATGCATCAATATTGGATTTGAAACCCATCTTGAGAGACTGATCAAATATGAAATCAGTCCTAGAGAGCACACTTCAGTACAATGCCTGAGCTCTTAGATAATCCCCAACACGCTGAGGCTGCCTTCCTCCACCCCACCAAAGGGAAAAACAGAGTGAAAAAAGAGAAAACTGAAGGGCTAAATCCTGCTCTCCAACCACACCAATCGACTCAGCAAACCAGAGGCTTTATTTCTAAGTGTGCAGTGGATGGACACCCCTCAGGGTACCCAATGGCTTGCACTGCAAATCCTGTACTGGGGATAACATCATTGCTCTTGTTTCAAGTATTTTAACTATTAGTAATAAACATTATAAATATTCTAGCAATTACAAATTTAATTAATTAAAATTATTATGTACCCCTTATAATACTTAATATATATTTTGGCCACTTTGAAACCTATTCAGCCTCATATGAGTTTGGAAGGAATTTAAATAATATTCTTTCTGAGAGTCAGTGCCATCTTTGGTGCCTGCAATTCATTTGTCCCACTGAGAGTCTGTGGAAGACAAGAATTTCACTGCAATGTTTCTAGCTTTAATATGAGCTAACTGAATGTTTACGGTCCCAAAGACACCTAAGGTGAAAAATTCACAATTACATTTGTAGTTCGGAGCAGAAGAAATTACACACTGAGATCTAAGAAGAAAAATTTTCCGAATGTGAAGATAATTATTTCCTTCAAAAATTCAAAACTGAATTACCTAAGCTGGCACATACACATAATTTGGGATAGTGTCTGAAGTCTTCATTCCTTTACTATTCGTTGTCACTGCTCACAGCTTGCAATTAAATAAAATGCTATGAGAATTCAGTGCCAGCTGTTAGCAGCATCATCTACCACTGGCAAAAAATAGCACCAGGGAAAATTAAACTACCTGGTGTGTGATTATAATTGAAGTCTACTGGACCATGCATGGCTGCTTCTGTGTGCACCTTGCTAGGGAACCCATCCAGCTCCAGCTGAAGAGCAGTACATGGCTCCCTTTCTAGTAAATCCACAGGAATTAGCTATGAAAATAATTCTGCCGTGGGCAGATGGTATTTTTCGAAAACGAACAACAACAACACAAACCAAAATCCTTACTCTTCATGTACTGATTTCTCATGCTGATAATTAAGTCCATTTTGCATATTGCAAAATCACATTGACTGTCACTGTAAATTTTCTGCTGTTATTGACAATCTGTTTGCAGATCCAGAGATGAGTGGGCCTTTTTCTAAATCCATGATTATGTATATATATATATCACCTACATCACTGACATCATCCAATAAACTTAATTGACGGCGGTTTGTCTTAACTAACCTACGTTTTCAAGGTGTTGTCATGCAGAATGAAATGTGTGTGCATTTAAAATCTGCACCCCCTGGGATGGCTGGCATAGGTACAAATTCCCAGTTATAAAGTTGAGTTATAACACAACCTTCCCAAGAAACGCTGATGACATTAGTGGTGTGATTTCTGATAAGATCCCCAAGCCTTCCTTCCCTTCATCCTGCCTCGGAACCAGCATGTACAGGTTTCCCAGCCACCTCCAGTCATGGTTAATCACAGAGAAGCCAGTGATGCATTTCTATCCCTGGGTTTACAGACCAGTCCAACAGGCACAGCATGTGCAATGGTCCCTGAAATATCACCTCGCTCTCCCTCTGCAGTTTCCCCACGTGAACTTTATTTTCCACGGGATTGTCTGATGCAAAATAATGAAGAAATTTCTCATATTCCACAGACAGGGACACATCATGACAAGACTCATACCAGACTCATGTTATGATTCAAAGGAATCAAACAGCTCTGCCTCACCAGAAACCACTTGGAACAGGATCACCGCTTTGGATGCACACAAGCCAGCCGTGGAACAAATGAGAATGCCAAAACAAAGCAAAGCTTAAGACACTTCTGAGTTTTTAGTATGTTATTAGCGATGAGCAAACGCATCTGAGAACAAAACACACAATCTTATTCCAGACCCTTTCGAAATCCGTGCAGCAAAGTCCCTCTTCCCCTCCTTCCCACTGAACCCCAAAAGACACATTATCTTTGAAAATATACTGCAGAATTCCCAGGGTCAGCGGGTCTGGCATCGTCTGCCGGGCTGGCTGCAGACTTCACATCGCGTGCGCTGGGGCTTCCTCGGGGGAAGCAGCATTCGCTGCATTCCACCTTCTTAATGGGGTGTAATCAGGAACACGTTTGCTTCAGACCTATTAGTGAACTTCCCGCCTTGAACCCGAACTCTTTTTGAAAGTCATTTTTATAAAACCTAAATATCAAATAGTTGTCGTTTTGTTAACAGTGGTACCTGCATTCTCTGTGGTGAAATTTCAGCCCAGGGTTATGACACAGACAGTGTGTTTCCCTGCTCTCTACATGAGAAATGAAACTACAGGCATGCTACCCACTCATTTTCCTTTAACTACTTTCTTTTCTTCTCTTGTTTTTTTAATCTGTTCAAAATAATGGGATGTTATGTTTGTCTGATACTGAATCTGAAAGAGAGTCACAACTCAGAGTTGGAAAAGCCTGCCTTAGTTTTTGGCTAGAAAAGCTAAATTTGTTTTTGGATCACTGCATAAATGGGTTAAGATTAATACTTCCTTGGTTTCAAAAACACACTGTACAAATTTGCCTGATTCAAATGCTAAACCTGTGAGTTGTCAGTTTGAACAAGCAGCATGTTTCTTTCTCTTTGCCATTATCCAAAAGAAAAACAAGATAGATCCTCCCTTCCCACTGCACTCAAAAGGGCTGTCATTAAAAAAATGACAGTGTTTATAACTGCACCCACACTTTTGCCCGAGTATCAAAATTTCCCAGTTTTAATACTGGGTCATTCCATTGAGACAGAGATGCTGACAATCAGCCCGGCGTAAAAACTACTGTTGGGTACACAAATATGCAACTGAAATACTGGCTTGGTCTGAATCAGGTTTATTAGTACACTCACAAGACAAAAGGGCAGAAGAAGCTATCCCGTGTGACTGCACAGCTCAGGCTATTGCATTTTACCCAGACACCCTTGAAAGCAGCTGAAAATCCTGGATTTGGCTTGAACACACCCAGAAAGTGCACAGTTCCAGAGGGATGAGGAATGTGCCCGTTACCCAGCAGGTTTGCTGTAGTGGCTCATCCCCTTTGTTGACCACGAGCCTCTGCAGGCAGCTCCCCATGCCCAGGGCCCCTCAAGTGCCCTGTAAACAGCTGGGGAACCTCCACGAAGTCAAATTTCCCTGTAAGCTCATTTGAGCACTCCAGCTCTCGCCTGCTCTGACTGTAAAGGACGTGCAAGGAGTTCTCCAGTTTTGGCTGCGCTCTGAGCGGAGTTCCTCCCTGGATTGCATCCAGCGAGCGCGGCTTTCCCGGAGCAACCTCCCAGCCTGCAGCACGGCCGAGAAAACTTAATAGAGTCCACCCGCGTCAGCCTGGCAGGGAGCACGACTCAGAATTTATGTTTTATTAAAGCAACATTAGTAACACTTCTCAGCATGCATGAGCATCTATTCTTACACTCAGTAAAAGCTCCCATCCAGCTCTTGGCACTATCTTTGATCGCAAAGGGAAGAAATGTTAAAATCCCTCTGTTTAAGTCACTGGACTGAGACTAAGATAAACTTAGATTCTGTTCTTAACTCTACCACAATATTTCAGTGCAGCTCAGCTGCCTGTGAAACTCTTTCATACCCTGGAAATCTCAGTTTATAGAATTGTCAGAGTTGCATAGAAATGGGAAATTTCAATTTTTGGGTAATTCTGAGCTATCAGCAGGGAAAAAAACCCTAAGTTGGAACTGAAAGTTAAAAGGCCAATGCTGCGCTTGAAACAAATACTCAGGAAAAATCCTGGATTCAGAGTCACTTAAACACATAAGCTAATACTTCATGTAATATTTAAACTTGCTGAAGTTAACTCCATTCATTTTTAATTTGTGTTTTAAAGCTTGAAAAATGTTAAGAGAAAAAATGTATTACAAAGTTGTATTTCATATAAACAAATGATTCTATGACATATGTATCACAAAACAAGAAATATGGTGACACTGGAGAAACAAAATGGGAAAACTAAAAACAAATGATAATTTTTAAATAAGCCACTTCAACTTTTCCCATTAAAAGTATGGAAATATAGGCCCTCTCCCACAATATGCTGGTTCTGTAATGGAAGAACTCTCAGTGACTTTCCCTACAGCTAAACATTATCACTATCAGGTGCTGTGTGGATGAAGACACCAGACACTCCTTGGTATCTGCATATTCACCTTCTTTCAGAAGACAACTGATAAATAGCACCTGCTACACATTTTGTTTCTCATGAACCAAAAGGCTTGGAAGGTGAGAGGAACCACCTTGTCTTTTCATGCCTTCAGTGACTCAGGCGGCTGTGAAGCCACATGTTGCAAGGCAAAAACTTCCTTGCTTGGTTTTCTTATCAATCAATTTTTAGAGTTTCCTATTATTTCTGATCTCTCTCCCAGATGAGACCAAGACCTCAAGGAGAGAGTCGGTGTCTTACAACAGTGGTGGCCAGGACATGTGCCGGGATATGCGGGAGCTGGGTTTACCTCCCTGCTCTGGACCAAACACCTGACCAAGCTGAAGCTGGCTCATGAAAAGGTAACACCAGCTTGGCTGGGGTCTGGCACTCTGCACTCACCACCCAGAGTAGTCACATTTTCTGTGCCCATAATCACCACACCCAACCCTGAGACACATTTTCAAAGGGAAACCTCAATGCAAGGAAAAGATTCTCATGGAAACATCTCAGGTTTAGTGAATCCCAGTTTTCTGACAGAAAACCATTTCCTTTACTCAAGTAGGACAATCACCAACAGCTCCAGGCTGGACACTGGTTTTCCCTCAAGGCCACATCCTCCTGCTTAGGAACCAGCTATTTATCAGCTGTTCCCATTACTCTGGACTAAGAGTGACCATCCCACTGCTAGGACTACTCTGTCCACCTTCCCTGGGCTCTACACTTCACCTGCTGCCCTTGACAAGCATACTGCTTCAGAAAGGAGTCTTCTGCCTTCACCCCTGGTGCATTACAAGCTCCTGGAGTATTGGTTTTAAACAGCTGATGGCAGACGTGGAGACGCTCACCTGAGCCTTCACAAGAGACCTGGCATTTTAAAGAGTTTATGGCCAAACTTCAGCAGAGCTGCTCTGGCTCCCAGGGAGAGAAATGCTCACACGGCGCTTCTGTTTCTCCTCACTCATTCGGGCTCCGTATGTGAAAAACCAAGGTGTAAAAAACCAGAGGCTGATTTAAATATTGCATGGCCAAGCCCGGCAGCTAAGCCATCATTAGGTGTTGACTTGACAAATTTTCTGGGGTCGATACCTGCCTAGTCTTTCATATAAAGCAAGCCAGCTTGTTTCTCTCTTCTTGCTGTTGCAGGCCAATTTTAAACCTCCCTGAAGACTTTATTTGTAGGATGTGCCTTTGCTGATGGAAAAGTAACATGTGCAGACAAAATAACTGCTTTTCAGGTTTGATACTCAAGCCCAGCTGAAACTAATCAAAAGTCTGAGATCTTTGGACCCTGGTAGGGCAAAACTCCTAATGAAGACGGATATAGGACAACAGGGGGAATGAAAAGGTATCTGGTCTCATCTATACCACAGGATGGATTTCTACCCAAGAGAATAAAAATTATTGAGTTGTGTCCTTTTAAAACATTTTCTTTCTACTTCTTGCACTTAAGTCATTTCATGTGTGCTTTTTCCTGTTTCTTTCAAGTCCTATAAAAGATGCTTTTGACTGTTTACTTCAAGGGATATAAGTGGGAAATCAGTGAATTAGCCTCTCTTCTTGCACAGAAAAAGTTGTTTATCATTAGCTCTGAGGATCTGCACAACAGCTTGGTCAACCCAGCCAAGTCCTGCCTGTGCACCCATCTATGTGACCACAGTGACACAAGATCAACTCCCACTCAATCACCTAAAGGAAAAATGTCATTTCTCTGCAGTGACAAGATCCACCAATTTTTGTTGTGGAGAATGTGTTAAAATAAGAAAAACAGTTCAATGCTGAAAACAGCCCATCATGAGGCTGCCTAAGTGGGACCAAAGTCCTTCTTAATACCACATGTATTGTTGAAACTGATGTCCCCTATCTGTCCTACCTAAAGATAGAGAAAAAGCTTCTGTACCATGAGATAAGGGCATGGCAGTGGGATCTCCTTTTCCACTCCAACTCTTGGATCTGCTTATGCCCTGAAACATGTCATTTCACCTCACTTCTCATTATGCCAGCTTTTATTGCTCCACATTCTATTAGCCATGAATTTATCTAACCCCTTAAAAAAAGAAAGTGCAAATAAAGAGATTTGTCTCTATCACTGAAGGACACCAGAATTCTGCCAGCAAAAGTTTGATAAATAAAGGCCCTTCTCTCTGCCCTGCCTTGCCATTTGCAGTTTCCCAGTTTCCTTAATGCCTAATCTTCAGTTGCTGTGAAACAGATGGTTAAACAATTAGATAAATCACGGGCATTGCTTACTTTGTCTCTTCTGTAAGCACTAAACAATAAATCTCACAACTTTCTTGCCACAAATGCAATGGTGAATGCCCAACCCCAGCTCAGCAGCCAGACTCCTGTTTCCTGGGCCCACAGAAGATAGAAAATATCACATTTCTACCTCATTCGACCCTTTCAATATCCCTGTCACGCTTCATTGCTTTACAAGGCATCATTTCACTGTTGCAACAAAGATTACAGGGAATCTAACAGGTAAGGCCCCAGGCAAACACGGAGTGGAGCGGACCCAAACAGGAGGCACAAGGACTTCATGTCTTATCTGCTCCCCATCTTGGCATTTCTAACCACAAGGACTGCCCTGCTGACAGCCCTGCCTGTCCCCAGGCAATGAATCTGTAATAAGATATATACACACAACAAATAATAGAGGTGGCTTGTTGTGTTTGGTTGGAGGTTTTTTTCTGAAAAAATATATACTGAGGTAATTAAATTGCTAACATGATGGATGGCCTCATTTTATATTTGAATTCAAAGTGACTTTCTATAACATATAAAAAAGTGACTTACAGCGGAAAACAGGATAATGCTATAACTTGAAGTGAAATAGAAATATGAATATTTGCCTTGAATTGTGAAGAATCAAGCTTTACCGCTCTTGCAATGATAATACATAGCATGTGGATGTTTTAGCCCAAATCCTAAAATATTTTGGAGGTGGTAAGTTACTCAAAAGTAGAGAAACTGAGGCACTGTGAGGTTGCAATGTATTTCAAGTAACTTAGAAAAAAAAGTACTTTTTAAAAAAAAATCACAATAACCTGGCTGGATCTTATACAAGCCCTGCACAATAATATATCGTATATAGCTTTGGCAGCATCACCTGTAGTTAAGGCTGTACAAACTCCCATTTACAGATCCTATTTTCAGCTTTACTGACCTAAAGAGCTCTTAAGAGAATCATGTCAATACCACTGTCACACCGTCATGATATGGGAAAATTTCCTGGTTCCCTCATCCCCCTTGCATCCCCAAGGAAAAAAACAAGAAGCTGAGCAAAAGTCAAAATATTTCAAAATCGCTTCAGGACTTTCATAGAGCCATTTAACAAACTAAGGATTTGATGTCATGTTTGAAGGCCTATGTTAATGGGAAGCTTGGGTTGTAATGCATTATAATTTAGGAGATCTAACTTTACATTTGTTCTCTTTCTGTGAGAAATTTGTGATCCATACCACAAGCTATGGAAGCACTGGCCAGCAGCCATAAAAGTATTAAATGTAAATGGCTTGTTACCTCAGCAGTTATTTGCTGTGCAGCAATGCTGAGTTTAAAAATCCACTCCAAAACCCTGTAAATCCTGGTATATATTTTCTTGCTTTTGCCTGACACTCATAGAGTTAACAGGCAAAACATTTCAATAAAACTTCCATACAAAGAGCTAAGATGTTAAAAACTCACTGTTCACATCTGTTCATCATTTCATTGTGTGGCCACACGTTAGATAACCGTGCGTACTCGTAAGAGCACAATACCCAGCCCTGACCTCAGCTGTGACATCAAACAAGCACACAGGGGAATTATTCCAGGCTTTTGGCATCGGCGTGGTTGACTTTCACAAAGAGGGGAGCAGAAAAACTGCCTGATGAGTGGTGAAACTGCAGGATTAACAGCCAACTTTTATCAGCCCTTTGCTGTGGGTTTCTTTGCAATAGGAAAATGTTAGAGTGTAAATAGGTCCATCCCCTAAAATTAGGCAAACATCATAACAGGGCAGTTTACTAACCTGTAATTACACTGTCACTTATATTAACTCCATCACCCGCTAATAGAGCAAGTTATAGTGGAAGCAGCTTGTGTTGTTAGGAGGGTTATTTATTTTATGCCCTAATTAATCAGTACTGACACTGAACCACATCCTTCCTCCTTCCTCATTATTTAAATCATCCATTTATATGGATGAGCCTCTTTGCTTTGTGCATTTCATTAATGCCTCAACATGCTCCCACAAGGAAAGCGGCGGGCGCTGTTCCGGCAAGGGGGCAATGCCTGGAGGGTGCTCCTGCTCTCCCAACCTTTATTCCCTGGGAAGGGCAGCAGGAAGTCAACGGGATTGAGTCTCTGGGCTTTTAGGGGTCTGGGTGCTCCACAACACTGGGGAAGAAGTGACTTCCCTGGGTTGGTCCAATTTCAAGCATTTGGTGCTTGAGGAGATAAAAGAGGACACCTTTTGGGAGGGCACCACCACACAAGGAGACCTTTGCTTGAAGACAGGCACATGCTTAAGTGATTTCCTTACTCTAGGTCCTGATCCTAAGATTGGAAGTGACAGGGAGAAGTCCCCTTACCCGCCGATCAACTGTCCTGAGGCTGAGTGAAACAGAGACATAAAACTACTTGGTCTGCAGGACGGAGATCAAAGTGTGATGGGTTTAAGTTGACTACAAGACAATTTAGAAAGTGAAATTCAGACTATCTTCTGCAGGGCTTTATGTAGTGGTACACAACCTCTTATACTCCTAAAGATTGTGGGGTTTTTTTTCCCTCATACCTATAAGGGGTTACCTCTGCATTACTTCATAGTAGAATAGTCAAAACAAAGTCTAAATCAAAATAATTTTGATGGAACAATTTTAAAGCCAAATTTTTTTCACAGTCATTTCTTTTACATTTTTCAAATTTTTTGCTGAATGCATGCATCCCAGGTAAGCACTTACTCTTGCATATGTGTAGATTCTGCAGAGCTCCTTGAAAAGTCTACCAGAAATTTTTAAGTGACTACTAACTTGTTTCAACAAAGTGCACAGATGGGTTCACATTAATGGCTCTCACTTGATGTAAGCAGCTTCTCTGAGGCTCTCTTGGAAGGTCAACAAGGAGATGGGGAAGCCTGGCTGAGCACAAGGCAGCAGGACAGAGCCCAGCCCGGGCCCCCGGGAGACACCCGCTCACACTTTCCATGCTCTGCTGCCCTCCCTGGCATCACAGCTAAGGAAATCTAACATTAAAAAAATACCCCAAACCTCTTTAAGTTGTTATTCTGCTTCCTGCCTTCAACACAGGCAGTTCCTGACACAGTTCAGTCGCCTCCAAAGTGGGGCTGAGCTCTGAAAATTCAGAACTCACAGGGGATGGAGAGAAGGATGCACAGCCAGGACTGGGAAAGCTTTAATGGCGTAGCACAGGGGCACACATGCATTACACAAAACCAGCTTAGCAGGAGAATGGAGAAAGCATAAGAGGTCTTGTACCCCAGAGGAGCAAAATTCGAACCCAGCCCATTCAGGACTCCCTATATCCCCTTCAGATTGTCCAAGAGCCTCTGACACCTCTCCAGGCCCAGACCACAATCCCTGGGGCAGGTACACCTGGAAGCGCAGACTCGTAGGTCAAACTGGTTATTGACAGACTCTTTCGAAGCAGAGAAAAAGAAGACAAATGGCACAAGGCTGTGTATACTTTACTTGAGTAAAGCACAAACACAGCTTTGGTGGGCTTTCAGAGGACAAAAAACAGTTGCATGATTTACTTCAAAGCTGACAAATGTGACCCTACTTGCAATAGTTAAAATGAGATTTTTATAACTTCAGGAATTTTTAACCTGGAGTAAGCTGAGATGCTCTAGTTCAAGACAATATTTTAAACATTGTAAACTATATTATTAATTTGGAAAACATTCTTATTTTGGATGAAACATGTACAATTTTACCAGTGCAGCTTTCAAGCAGCAACTCCATGTCAACGCTGGTAGCTGCAAACCAACACAGCTCTCAAAAACGAGGAAACATTATCCAGTGCCACTTTCTGAAACCAAAGACCATGCGCAGCTCCATTAACTCGTGGTTCAAGGCCAATAATTAAACCATCCAGATTCCATCCAAATATTTTTCTGACTCCCCAAACATTTTGCCAAACCATGAACTAATTTTCACCATGAAGGCTTTCTCGGATTTAGCACATTTTTGGAGACAGTTGCTCACTCGGCAGAGCTCCAGGGGCTCTCAAAACCTCATGGTGCAAACCAGCCAAAAGTTGCCAAGTGCGTATTGTCCCATGAAACTTGATGTGTCAGAAACCATAAAAACCAAACTGAAGCTGTACAACTTTTCCATGGAGTTCATACCCAAAGCCATGTGAGGGCCTGTTGCCCACACTGTGAAGTGTTGATCAGAAAACCAGATTTTTGTCCAACCCTTAATGTTATCTTTTGACTGTGAAGGATGCCTTCGTCAGAGTGTTTCTGGGGTTTTTTGGTTTTTTTTGTTTTTTGAGAAAGCCCCCATCTTATGTGTCTATTAGTGAAGAGAAAAATGATAAGTCTTTAGTGGGTATCATGAGGTTGAGCCTTCCTGGCCAAAGCCCAAGGGTTTGTTTTGAGTGTCCCATCACACCACGTGTTTTAACGTCCTTTTTTCAGTCATATAGAACTGGGCATTTAAGGTGTATTGCTATTAGACCACACAAAATCTACATACATGAATGTCCACTTAAACCATCTGACACAAAAAGCATTTAAGGTCTGACATCTTTGTGGCAGAGCAAAAGTCAAAAACTCTGGGACCAACCAAGTGCCCCGTCCTTCTCCCATTTCAGTCAACAGCGCTGGTCCCCATGGCTCAGTGCTGACAAGTATGAGAATTGCCAAAGAAATGCACATTAATTATCATTACTATGTCTGTTATTGTATAACAGACTGTGATTCTGTACTTTATCTCCTGGACCATTATCTCCTGCCATGTGATCTAAGTGTTGATACTGCTAATGTAAAGGAACACAGAACAGTAGTCATTTATCCTGCAAAAGACCTCGTGCTTTTCTTGTTCTATCAATCATTAAACAAGTAATGTCTTTTGTGTTATTGCCTTGACATTCATTAACACTCACGTCACAGGAAATCTTTGCAATTAAAAACCTTATTGACGATCTGTGGTTGTTTCTCATTGGCGTGTAACAAGCAAGATAATAAAAAATGAAAACAATAGTGTTATCACAGATAACTGAGGAGGTTTTTCCTTTTTCTTTTTGTACCTCAACTATTTTAATGTTGCTGGTCTCTTTTTTAATTTGAACATGGACTCGAGGGCTCTGAATGCTGGAAAACCACTTTTTATCAGCCCTGAACATCTGAACACCCCTTTGACACTAATCCTGTATGACCAGCTTTAGTGGAAACACTCAGCCTTGGAAAAGTCAGGGTATATGAGGACAAGACAAACGTTTCTCCCTCTGTGCTATTCTGCCCCTCAGAGATGTATAAGGACCAAAACATGTGCAAAACAATGACACAAAACCACTGTGCTTTACCCACTGCCCAAAACATGAACTGGGGACTGGTTTCCATACTGCTGGTGCTGCCCTGGGGTAACACCCTGCAGTCGATGGAGGAAGGTTTGCAGGGAGGCTGAAGCCCTGGGAGGAGACACACAGAGCAGGCATGGAGTGGGACCCTGCAGGTCACCAGCAGCTCAGGTCTAGTGGGAAGCAAAGTGGGGAATCTCTTGGACATGGCTTACAGCCAGTTTACCCATGGCTTCTGCTGTGTCCAAAACCACCGTCCCTTTTCACACATACATGGAGTCTCACAAATTTAGGCTGGTTTATACAGATGCTACCTTCTGTTGGAAAAAAGGGCCAAAACCTTCTGATCTAACAGCTGGCTGCTGGGAGGCATCAGAGGTGGATTTAGCATCTGCTATGAGCATTATCTGTGCTGCCCTTCCCTGTGGGACAGGGCACATTACAGCACTCACATTAAAGTGCTGGTCTCTGGAACTGAGTCTGTGCTTCCCAGATTCCTGTCTGACTCAGGCCCCACTGTCTGGAAGGTGCCTTCTGGAAGATAATAAGCACAACCTCGATTCCCACAGACATTGACATAATTGAAAAATTAGACCATTAGTCTCTTACATTCTTACAGGCTGTTTTAATTGCAGTCCATATATCTTGAGCATATTTACTGAATGCTCCATCTACACAGAGGTAGCTGAGAAGTGAGGGCAAGTCTGCAACTCTGTTACAGAATTCAGACAGAAATAAAATATTAAATCAGAATTATCCTTGCCTTTATATTTTACTCTTATATTACAGTGCTTGAACTCTTAAAGGCAGAGATGTTAAGGCCAGAAGGGACTATTATAATATTTTCGCCCGATATTCTGCTTAATATCACAATTATTGCATTTCTGCTCAGGGATGATACTTCAAATTTATATCATCATAAGAGAAAGGACAAGAGCCATTCCCTTCAGACACTCTATGCCCATGAGTAACATCTGGGATAGGCTCCTGTGAACATCCATATCTCTTGATAATTAGCAAAAGTGGAAGGAAAATTCTGGAAATGGCGCTACAGTAAATAGTATTTTTGATTCTAGATAGGGTGGCCTTTCTTTGAAGGCTAAAACTGCATTTGTGATCAGCCAGAAAGCTGAAGAGTACACAGGGTATTTGACATAATAGAACACTGTCTTTCGTTGGGCACTAAAGCAGTTAAATAAATTCCTATTTTTTCCTTTTTCTGGTAATTTAAGCATTAGTAGTGTTGATACCAAATCTGGACTGCCCATGGCTTTTCTTTTGACATCAACAGTAATATTCTTAGAAGTAATCAAATTTATAAACCAATCCAACAAAAAAAGCAACGTAACAAAATATGACAAGTATATTTCTCTGAAAATTTAAGTAAAAGAAATTATTTGACATGTTACAGGCATTTACATTGCTCATGTTATATGCCACAGATAAAGTTTTTTCTCCTATCCTGTAACTAATATAATCGAGTTATTAAAAAAAGTTATAATTAAAATAAGTTATTTCTATGTTTGGGATTTGCTGCTGTTCATCAAGCTTAATAAAAGAACAGATTTTGCAGATCTCAGACCAACAGCAACATTCAGTAAATTAATCTGACAGCAAACCCTGCTCTCCCCTTGCTGTCTCCACAGTCACTAAACACTACAATTTTTAACACAATCTTTCAAGGCCATCTAAACTTTTTCAAGGCAAACCAGCATTACACTACTGAAATCTGAAACAATCCTTAGGATATATTCTTACCACTAACCAAAAAAAAAAAAAATCTATTTTAGGAATCCTATATGAGATAAAATACAGAACTTCATACAGAAAAGGTCACCCTATTCCCACTGCCAGTGAGGGGCTGGGTTTATATTCAAAACAGGGCTGCTGCAGGGAGCAAGTGTATTGAAAGGGAGAGCTTTCCTGTTAAACCCAGTGAAATCACAGAGTTGGGGCTCAAACACGCTGTTTTCTCTTCTGGCCATGCCCCAGATCCATGTACCACCTACAGCAAGTCCTTTTATCTCCCTGCTCATCAATTCCCCATGAGTAATGCAATGAGCATGTTGGACAGAAACAAGAGACCTCAGGTATTTGGGCATTAAATGGATGAGCATTTTGGAAAAGTGTATTGTGAGGGGAATGTGTAATGCAAACAGGGATGAGATAAGAGATATCTGATTCACCCAGATTATGCCTTTTGTGCCCAATACATGGGTGGCTAGCAGGTCACTGTGCAGGAATTACAATATAAGCGGGCATGAGGAAGCAATATTTTAACTTGAAAGGACTTGTAGAGGGATGAGAGAGAATTTGCATAAAAGCAATACAGAGCAGATGGGAATGGACAAGCCTGCTGGTATCAAACACACGCCAAAGGAAAATTACAGAAGAACAAGGAAGTTATTGTAGATGGCACTTCGATACCCTAACCCTGTATGAAACCAAGAAAACCTCTAAATCCACCAGAACAATCACCTCAAGGGTTTAGCAAAGGCCCCAAGTTTCTGCTAGAAAAATATCACATTACTGGTGACAAAAAAGCCTTATCATGCTTTCCCACCTTTAATTGCTTTAGAAGGCAAAATACCTATACATGAAAAAAAAAAAGCTGAGGATAAATGCAAAGGTTACTGCTGTACTAATGTGTGTTATCTACTCACTATTTTTTTTAATGCTGTTTTGTGAACATGAGAAAAGGCAGTCAATGCCAGAAATATCTTTTCTGACAGCAAATATTTGGGCAAGTTTATGGTCTTTAGCCATACACCAGAACCTTAAAAAAAAAAAAGAAAGAAAGACAATAAAAGAAAAGAAAAGAAAATTTGCTCTGGATTCAAAGAAAATTGCAAAAACATAAATGTTATGTTGATAAGTATCGGTGTTCTAGAATTACGACCAGTCCAAGATGTTTTCAGAGGCATGTGTCAGAGGTGATGGTAAAAAGTACAGAAGTATGTAGGCAGAAGTGTGAAAGAAGTCTGGGCAGAGGTGTGAAAACAGTTTAGAGTTTATTAAAAAGAGGCAAGAACGCAGCACCTTTCCCAAGCCGCAGCTCTCTAACTCTGCCTTGCTTTGGGCAAGACCTTCTGCTGAGGTTGTTCTGGGAAGCTGACGCCTCTCAAGTGCCATGGTCTCCTTCGTGGGACTCTTGGCAGGAGGATGGGGCAGTGTGGATCTATTAAAACAACCCTGTTTAGAAGAGAAATGTGCAGGTCGCTCCCTCTTCTGCAATGGCAGACTAATTTTATTCTGTCTGTACTCCAGAGGAATCAAATGCTTGATGGATGGAGCCTAAGAAAATCCTAATTCAGGTGGAGAATTGTAACACAATAACCCATAAGTAATTTGTTATAGAGTGCCTGGGTGCCGGGAAATGCTGAGAGAAGGAAACAGAAAGTTGGGAGTGGGCTAAAGAACAGGCTGTGCTCCTCAAGCACTGAGTAGTGGTTTTGACTGTATCCATGTGGTGATGCCACATTGACAGACCTCTTCTCTCATACCCATGGTGGAAGAGAGTCCCGTGAAGCTCCAGGCATTGTGACACTCATGTTATTTTTCCATAATCCAGAACTATGGAATAAAATTTCAAACAAAGAAGCAGCAGAGGTGACCATGGTGGATTTTTTTTATTTTAAAAAAAGATTTGGTGCTCATATGGCCTGAGAACTGATTTCTGAGGAACATTCCTCAATCCTTCCCAGCCCTCCCCACACGCAATTGTACAGATATATTAGAGTGAAACCAAAACCTTTTAATACCTACAAGGTAAACTGAGACAGCACTTGACAGTGCTGGGTTTCAGCCTGGCTGGACACAAAGGCTGAACATATCTCTGCGACTCAGCACCCGAAACCCAGAATTACATTTCTGCTGGATGACACTTCAGTGGTGACAGACATTAATAGCCCTGTTAAGCATAGACAACACAATGCCACTTCGGTGTCTCTCTACGAGCCCTTGCCAGTAATGAGCTTTAAAGAAACAATGACTCACGGTAATACGAATTGTCACAAGATCTCACAGAGAAGGATATGAGATAGCTCAAGGACGGTGGCACACAGCCTGCCCCTGCACCCTGCAGCACACCTCTTCTCACGGCCAGATGAAGGCACAGATAATGCGACCAGACGAACAGACAACTGCGTGTGAGTCCCATGAATCACATGGAGACTTCCATCCCCCTTCCCAAACAATCCTGCTTCGCTGCCAATAAAGTTTCAACGGTTTTTCAGCACTGCCTCCCCTCCCAGACACAGCCTCCCTGAACTCCTTCCCTGCTTCCTCCCGGCTGCTGCAGCAGGACACGGCACTGCCCTGTGCCCACAAGGCCCGTGTCACCAGCCACATGCTCTGATGGGACCTCATTCTCCAAAGTGGGAACTAAAGGGAGATAAAAACCCTCCTCAAGATTAGACCAATAAAGGGCAGCATTTGGTCTATGAAAGCACCTTTGGGGAGCCTTTTGCTCACACACTTCTAATTATTTCTGCCCAAAAGGCTGTATTTCTTAATTAAAACCAGGCGTTCTCTTACCTGCAGCACTGAACACCTTGGCTCTGGAAACTCAGCCCATCGTTGTGCAATCAGGGCTCAAGCCATCGCATCCAGGTGTGGCACAGAGCACGGCTGGCTCCAGATCTGTGCATCAGTTCCACCACGCAAACAAGTGAAAAACCTCAAATCCTCACCAAGGAAGAAAATACCGGCAGCTTTTGTAAGGAATATTGTAAAGGATCTTAGTGGGTGTACAGCAGCTTGGGAGCAATGTTTATGACAGAGCTATAAACTCTTGAACAAATTAAAAGGATTTACAAGAGTAATTCAAGTCTCAAGCCAAACCTACTGAACGGCAGGAGATGATTCTCCCAGGGTCAGGAAGAAATGATTAGCATTGTACTTGGGGAAGGGGGTTTAGTATCATTTTTTTCCCTACCTATTAAAAGAAAAATTATCCTTTCAGTTATGGCAGTGAGTGCACAGGAAGATCATTCCTTATCTCCTCAGTGCTTCACCTGGCTCTTTTTACAGACTCTTTGTTCTTGTTTCAGCTCACCTGTTACAAGAAGCCTTTTTCCCCCCTGATTTTAATGACCCAACACTTCAGACTCCAGATTTTAACTCTATCTCAGAGATCTGAATTCAAAGCCTCCGGCCAAATTGTTTAAAGCTCAATGGGCTTGCATACATACTTTAAGCTAGAATTAGCATTTTTTAATACCCCTGCTGCTTCCTGTCAATATTATTCCACTTGTTTCATCACTGGTGGACATGGATGAAAACCTCAGCAACTAACCTGAGATCTGCAAAGATCTGCGTTTGATTGTTTGGCTTTAATATGGATGCCCAAGCACCCACTTTATTTGTAGAGATCTCTGTTCTTAAGTGGTGATCAGTGAGAGCTTGTGACTATGAAATATTTTTATTACAATTACCAAAAAATTAAGGAAGTACTAAAGATAAGAGAAACAGAGAGGTGTCTGAGCACACTGCTGAAGGTAGTGGCATCAGTATCCACTGGTCCAAGGCAAAGTGCCCTGAAGATGTTGCATTCCTTTCCTGGGACAGAGCTAGGAGAATGGAAAAGTTAACAATGAAATCTGGAAGGAGGAGTTACCTAGCAGAAGTCCATGGAAAATATTAGGATCACCTAAAATTATGGAAAATAATACTGAAGAATATAAAATATGACAACTATAGTTTCTGTGGGTTTTTTAACTCTCCTGTAGAGACTTTACTGCTCCAAATTAATTCCCAGAAGATCATTCAAAGCCCCTTTCAGAACCTGCAGTAGCTCAGGCATCACCATGTGGTATTTCAGTCACAGGGGCATTTATCTCACTGTACACAGAAAGCCAAGGTACACACTAGAGCTGCTCGGAGCACACAAACCATGCAAGGCTCCCTTTCTACAAACCAGGAGAAAAGTTACCAATACAAAAAGATTCTCCGCACTATATTTTTTTGCAGGATCTTTTCATTGAAAAGCCCCTGCAGTTTCTTTCACTAATGCAGACTGGATAGTAAATGAAGAAAGATCTCTCCAGACACTTTCCCTTTAGAGCTCAAAAGGAAACATTAATCAAGGAAAAGATGGGAAATTATGACACCTAGCTGCTAAAGTTCAGCCCCAGCAGCCAACTCGGAGCTGATCACAGGGTACAGGTGACTATCCATCAAATGACCTATCATAACACACATTAAAATGTCTGGGTTAATCAGGACAGTAGCCAAGAACAATATTTTTCTGCTGACTTTCATACCAGCAGGTACAAAAGAAATCCCCTTGAAACACCGGTCTGCATTTGACTAAATTTGATTAACTAAACAAAATTCCAAATCTGGTTTAAACCAAATTATACCGTCTCCTCCCTGCGCACCAAATGGGGGACTGAGGATGCTTTGTATGAAGTAGAGAGGATATTAGATCTGCAGAGTTTTAGGTCTGAGCTAGAAAATGCACTGAAATCTGAACTTAACTCCTGTGTTGCTACCTGTAATCACATCAAAAAGCAGAAAGTGAGATTGAAGGTTACTTTATCACTACCTGATAATGAAGTGGAATCAGTTGTAAGTATGGTTACAATTACTTTGCAAAATACTTTAATGTGAGTGAGGAAGACTATCTTTATGGGGCTGTTATAAATTGCACCACTTACTCATTAGAAAATTACCAGTGTGACTTTGTGCTCTGCCCATGTCGAACCCCACACGAGGAAATGATAAAACCATTTTATTGCTACCCGTAAAGACACTTCACATCTGTGAGATTGCTTCCTCCTGAGGATCTCCGAGCCATTTCTCCCAAGCCTCGGTGAGCACAGAGTGGCCCAAGGCAGGTGTTTATCCTCAGCACCCCAAGGAGGCGAGGCATGGCAGAGCTGTGTGACTCAGGCACGCAGGATGTCATTAGTCAGGGGCAGGTTAATCAGGCCCCAGCCCCGGGTGTTAATCAGAGCTCTGTGCTTCCCCCTGTTTCTCCCCAGCCCTGGATCAGGGGCTCCTCATCACTATCACATCCAGAAATGTTAACTGGGACTGGGTGCCCCTGATGCACTGAGTGGATCCGTGCCTGTTGGTGGGCAGCTTCCAGGGGGAAGATGCAGGGATTTTTCAGTTTGCAGGTGAGTGGGCAGCACTGCTACAGAGCAGAGACATGAGGCTGGTGTCAGCAGCTCACAAGGGACTCACAGGCACTGTCCCAGAACCAGCATCACCAGGCCAGCTCAGTCTCCAGCCAGTCCTAAAGCAAGAGATTTTATGTATATTTAATTTTCTGGAGGGAAACTGTGCTTGTGACAGCACGAGTCAATGGGAATCATGAGTGTGAGCCTGGGCTCAGGGCTGAACTCAGTGACTGGAGCAGGTCATTTAGGCATGTGCTTAAAAGTTTTACTGGACTAAACCTAAAAATACCCTGTTTCAGTAAAACTTATTTATAAGCAACTAGATGGTAAGGATTTCTTTCTGCCAACACGTGAACTAATTTATGACCTATAAAAGTAACAACTATAAACATGATAAATTACTTATTTATTCTAAAAAAAAAAAAATCTCCTTATCAATGAGTACTTTTACTGCCACTGCTGTATGCATTACTTCTCCTCTTCACTTGGAGTGGTTTAGTGGAAAGGGTCATTATATAATTAAATGGCTATAGACAGAGATGTGTGTTCAGTGCATCTGCAAGCTTTGGCAGAGGGACATGACATTTAGTTATGCCAGTTAGGGAAGGAAATTTCCCAGCTCTGCATCAGGAAAGTAAAAAGAAAAATTAAAAAAAATCTTTGTCGTGCAGCTGATGGATTGTTCTAACATTATACAATGAAAGAAGAGCTCAGGGTATGTATGCAATGGCTTCCGTTCAGAAGAGTCTGCAGAGCAATAATGGAACTTTTAAGTTATATATATATATATGTAAACTAAGGGAAAGCTAAGAAATGTTCTGTCTCGGATGGATAAACTGTTTACCTACACAAACACCATTATTTCTCATAAATGACAACTCAAAGATGCACGGACTGATAGTCCAGGTTGGCTGTGGCGGATGAGGACAAAATGACAGCGCCTGTGCCCTAAACACGGCTCGTGCAGCCCTGAGCAAACAGCCCGGGCTGGCTCCTGCTCCCTCCGAGCCCAGCCATGACTCCCAAATCACAGACTGATCCCCACGCTGCCATTTCCGCTGGCGGAAATAGGATATAGGTATGATTCATAACGAGATGTCCAAAGTGATTTCAGAAGATGCTCCAGATGGCGCAGGCTGGGGCCGAGCCCGCGGGGCCGTGCGGGCGGGAGAACCGCAGGAGGGAAACGAGACACACACAGAGCCCTGTGCCAGCTCAGCCCTTGGCTGGGCCGGATCCTGGCACCCAGCTCCAGGTTGGAGCCTCGCATCCATGAGCCAGCGATCCCCAGGGCCCCGCTCCCAGTTCTGCTCGCAGCCGGCGCTGGGAGGGAAGAGCCCATCCTGTGGCTAACTGGGAGGGGTGAGGGGTGGTGGTGGTGGCTTTCCAGCCTCTCTGGAAGTGTCTGTATGGCATTGGGCGAGTTCGTTTCTGTAGCGCAGTTTTCCCATCTGGAAAGTGGGAAGGGGGGATAAGACTTAATTTTGTGAGTGTGTTACAAAACATAACACTTTTATGTGTATCCAGTAATTTGAGATCCCGGGATAACAGTGCAGAGAATTATTATTATTATGACAGGAGGCATTTTTACTTCTAATGCACAAAGAAAACAAATAGCAAGAGAGTGAGCTTGGAGATCTAACATTCATTTTATTTTTATTTTTAAACTTTCTAATTTTTCAATGATTGAGACCACAGATGTTTAGTTCCATATGTGCAACAACCCAACTCCAACCCTTCCTGAGCACTGATTGCCAGCTATGGAGGCAAGTAAGAATATACTAAGCAAAAACAAAGAAACAAAATATTTAAACAATAATTAAAAAAAAGTTGATATTTCTGTAATTCACAATGATTTTCTCAAACCAGTCAGAATCAGGAGAAGCATTTGACAGTGTCTGGGCTCAAAGCCATGGATAGTATCCACTGCTTAGTGTTGTATAATTTACAAACTCCTGTTCTTTCAACAACTCCTCAGAAAATGAGATTGTTAAGTAAATATATAGCAGAAAAACAACTCAGGAGAACAGAGCAACTCCTTTATAGCATTCAAAAGGTGGTGGCCTCTATGAGAGAAAACCATTTGCTGCAGTCTGCCAGAGCTAGAAGAACATCAAACAAACCAAACAACATGAAAGGCATGAAAAAAATTTGCATGCCTTCTTGCACAGTAACCTCCTCTGTGGCGGTATGTGATACAGAGATAGGTCCTTACACGCATCTGCCATCCAGGGACACAGTTTTCATGTGACTCCACCGGGCTCTGACAATATCAGATTGCAAAAGTGACAGTAGTTGAGAAACACGTTGGAGAAGGGTGTGTTCGTGTTGCTGAAGCTGCTCACGCTACTGGGCTATGACTTGCTGGTTATTTTGGGGACTTTATTCACCACTCAAAAAAGAGCTACCAAATTAGTGGTCCAAAACCTGGTCCTTGGGGACCCCAGGCCGGCAGTGGTTGCATCCCACTGTCCCCAGGGGATCAGTCTGGAACAGAGCAATGGGACGGGTGTGTTACCTTTCCCTCAGTTGGGTCAGGAACCTTAAGAAATTGCTCCTTTATTAAACATATTAGAGACTCAGCCTTGTTTGCCTACTGATATCCTTGAAGGAAGGGAATACAAAGATGAGGGTGTGAATGCTATCTGCTATATCACCACTTTCAGGCTGCTAGGACAGTTTTATTTGCTTTATAGTAATTCATTGCCAACTTCACACGTAAAAGTTAAACACGCTTTTTAAATGATAACACTCAAAAGACAGTTTTCAGAAGAAAAAAAAAAAAAAAACCCACCAGAATGCAAATCTCTACTTAAAAGGGGTTAGATAGAGGTTACAGAAAAGTGTTCCCAGGTTTGTTTCTCCTGGCTATTCCAGTAAATGGGGTGACCAGGCCACCCGAGGGACACAACGACCTGCATGGCTTTGCCTTAGCAGAGCCTGGGGTGGGATAAGCACCCCAAAACAAGCCCCATGCAGGTTAGGACTATGTAGGAGCTCATCTCCCCCTCCCTGTGGGGCAGCTGTGTCCCCTGTGCCCTGAGAGCTGTTCCTGTGATCACCCCAACCTCCTCGTGCTCCTCCCCGCTCCCCACTTCACCCCACACAAGCACCCCTAAATGTCAGTGGGCTTCAGCCCAGCCATTAAATGCTCTGTTTTCTCTACTGGTGGCAAGAACAGCTTAAAAAAGCTTTGCTTAAATGGAGTTATGAAAATATCAGCCACTGATCCAGAAGTTCTCAGCAATCCAGTGATGCAAGGTCACTCCTAATTGCCTCCATCTTTCCTAGTCTCTCTCCAGAGAATAATTACTTCAAGAAACAAAGTCCTGGTTTATTTTACTAAGATCCAGAAATTCCCTGCCTTTATGACAACAAGCAACTCCCCTCTTCTTCCGCTTTGGACTAAAGAGAATATTACCACTGTCAGTTATATGCAGGGGAAGTTAACCCTTAACATTCATGTAGTGAAAAAATAAACTATAGATATAATCGTTTTGTGTTTAGAATTACTCAATACTGTTAAAAAAATGGTTCATTTTGCTTGTTTGTAAATGGGCAAAACAAGACTATGCTTCAAAAGCATTTATTCTGTATATTAGCCAGAATAAAAACTCCCCTGAAATTGTTGTCTTAGAGCAAGGAATGGCATTTCAAACTTCTCTTTTGATTTTTCAAATTCAAAAGCAAAAGAGATTATGTTAAAGCTGCCTAACACCCAGGTTTAGACAGCAGAGCTACACAACTCAACCACTGTGCTGGGCTCATAAAAAATTTGAAGACTGGGTAGAAATTGCAAGTGAAAAGTGGAATATTAGAGTTGGTCCTACAGTCAGAGGAAAACCAAGTAACCCACTCGACTGACTTCTGACTTTGATCCACTAAACTGTGGTTCTGTGCCATTCCAGCCATTGGAGTAAGTGGATGTGCACCCCCAGCTCCAGCCTGGATTTGGACAGAAAGTGACAGAAAGCTATAAAAAAAAAAGTTTTATAAGTATTTCTGACGGGGCCAGGAAGTCCCAATATTTCATGAGCAAGCGTGTTGCTTGTCTTCGTTTGCTTCAATACAACAATGTTGAACAGGGACCTGACATACAGGTACCAAGAAATCCTGAAATACCAGGAAAATCAAAGGGAGGGGTTTAACTAAGAGAGACTTTTCTTGTTCCTTTCAATAGACTCAGTTGCAAATTAATTTATATTTTTTCTCAATTACTCAATTTGCAATGTAATTTTGCAGATTCAGTAAGTTATTTTGGGTAGGCCACCATACTCTTAGTGGTCTGCCCAAAGAGAACCCCAGCTGAATCTTTGGAGCTTATTCATGACCTAGACAAGTTTCCCATTCATAAAAGTCTCACAAGAGGATTCAGAAATGAGGATTTGAAGGAAACAGATGCACTCTGTTCTAACCACGAGATCCCGAGGAAATCTTATTTTTATAGGTAAAACAATAATAAAAATCAAAGATTAAATCTCAAAAGCATAAATAAAAATAAAAACTCTTGTACCTCAGTCTGAAAGCACACATTAACCATTAGATTAACTGCTTCTCATCTTAACATGTGCTGAGATAAATTTTGTTTCACAAGAGAAAAGGTAACAGCTGCTTTAAGAAAAAAAGATGAAGCAAAGCGAACTCCTCTGTGGTGTTTAGTGCCTTTTTGGTCAGTCCCTTTCCTTTCTTAAGAAGAATGAACAGACTGAAAAAAGAAGCAGTTCCCCTGAATCATCAGTGTTTTTTGGAATATTTGCAAACCAAACACTGCTCTTATTTCCAGGAGAAGCTCTCACTTGACATTACAAGCCTTTCTTCAGCTCGAGGCAGCTATCTGGTTTCTGGACTATAATGTTTTCTTGCACTCTTTTCTCAATCAACTTAATAACATCCCTTCTGTAAATCCACTTGGCAAGTCTGAAGCATAATCACAGTGGTATAAAAATACTTTTAAGGGCAATTCCTCTATCACCTGCCATCAGAACAGACCATAATCTGTTTAATGCCTAAACACTGCCTAAGTACTCTGTGCTGTGCCCCTCTCCAGGATCATCACAGATCCCAAGAGAATAACACAACAACACAGCAGCACTGATATCACAAATTAGCTCTCTCCCAGGTGAGGAAGAAGAGAGGAGTTTATTATGTTGCTCATCAACCTCTGTAGCTAGCATTTCATGACAGCTTTTATTAACAGTAACCTTCTATATTCTCCTGCTTATGACTTTCTGACAATGCCTGTTTCCAAGATAACACCTTTCCATGTGCAGCCCGAAGCCAGGGAAATAGTTTTTCAAATAAATTTGATAACAAATCTCATCAACTAATTTGCAGGTTGGATAACTATTTTTAAAAGCTTTTACCTCATGTGTCTGGAAGAAAGGGTCTAAGATCAAGGTTTGGAAGGTGACATTTTGTGCATTCCTACAATGGGAGATCAGAGAAACTAAGATGTTGCACAAGTGAGACAGTGAACAAGACAATTTCAGAATTCTAATGATTTTAGCAACGCAATATCCAGTAAGACAGACAAGAATTAGAATTGTACTGGGAGACAACAGAGGACAGACATGCACAGAAAATCCAACAGGTAGAGGGACCTGCCAGAAAGGGGGGAACTTTATCCCTTGGATCAACCTCTTCTTTCATCCTCAAAAGCCCCTGCAAGTCCACAGTGATGAATGCCTCCAAAAAGATATCAAGAGGACAGGCTGGATGAACAATAAGTCCCTGATTCAGCTACATCTCTCTATGTAAAATTACAGGGGGAAACATGCAACTGTCCATTATCAGTATTGATGTGTTGAACTGACTGCAGTGTTTTCCACAGATATAATGCTCTTTTTTGATAATGAATGTTTTTTCTTCTCACAGCCGGATGTACCACTCTGTGTTTCTGATATCACTGAGAATATTTCTATTGCCTGAGTTTGGAACAGGACACCCATGTTGGCAGGCAATGCCTAATGCACTTCACCCAGCTCTACCTCAGTGTCCAGTGACAGATTTACAAGGACCCATGGGGGTGGTGACAACCCCGTTGTTCTACAGAGGAGGTGACCCAGCTCTCTCAACATGCTGTGAGCTTGCTATACACAGAAATGCCCATCCTGCTGGGACGGTCTCACATATGCAGCACAGCCACAAACACTGGTGCTTCCAGAGAATGTGTTTGTCTAAGTATTGAGCAAGATTATGACCCAGAATGAGTCAGCATATGGATGTGGGGCAGAGACGCTCCCAAGGACGGCCCGGAGTCAAAGCAAAGGTTAGTGGAACAGACCTGCATTGTCATTCCCATCTGAGACAAAGGTTTTATCTGTGCAAACAGCTTCTTATTGCTCCCCATTAACAGCATCACCGCTTTAGTTGGAAATCATTTTATAATATCTTCAGATAAAACAAACATTGCCGTGCCTTTCCCAGGAACATCACCTTCCTGGAGGTGGCTGCATTCTCTGAGCCAGATGAGCAAATTCAAGTGTCTGCTGCAAAGCTAATTGCCTGCATGCAAATAATCCCAACCAAGTTCTGTCCAATCTGCATTATTTTATTATTAACAAACACAGAGGTCAAAAAATTCGTTTAGATAAGTCTGCTTTTCTGGGTCAGTCAATCTTCAAGCCAGGAAACACCATCACTGGTCTAATGGTCTTTTACAATTTCCTGAAAGACCATCTTATCACAGTTATAGTTTGTGAAAGACAGTGGACTTTCTACCTTCTGATATAAAAAGGATAATGTATACTCAGTGCAAGCCTCAGCCTGTTTGAACTAGGTAGAAGTAGAACATCATCTGCCCATCTACTTTTCCCCTATTGTTTGAATTTTGGAAGCATGTATCCAGCTTTTCTCAATGAATATAAGAAAGTTTCTGCACTTTGTTTGACCCTGCTGAACTTTGCAACACTGACTTCTCAACACCCCTGCTGAAAAAAAGCCACTAAATCTTACAAACTATCTCTTTGTTGTCTCTTGCTTTTTCCCAGCCCCTCCTTCCAACCTTACCCAGCCAGTTGAGCTGCACTTTTCACCTCCTCTGTTGACATGAAATGAAGTAATCACATTTATTTGAATATTCACTACAGATCTTGTCATCATCTCAGTTTATTAGCCAAGAAGATAGTGTTTCAAGAGCAAGTCTTAAAACTTTACAGCATGGATCCACTCACTCGCTAAAAGCAAAATAAGTGAATTAAAACCCCAATTCATAAGGCAAATAAATGTCATGTAGACACACCGCTGAAATCAAGCCATGAAAGCTAATGAGCCTGCAAAACAGAAGGACAGAGCCTGGAAAAGCCTGGTCTAAAGCCACCTCCGAAGAATCCCAGGTAGCTCTGTTAGGATGCTGCCACAGCCAGCACAGCCTGACTCACTCATCCACCACAGGGAAAGGGGGAAATCCACAGGCATGAATGAGAGCACTTCCAGCTACAGACAAAAAAGGTTGTGAAATATTTGCTACCTATGTATTTAAGCACACACATATGTCAAAAAGCACATGCAAAGAAACATCTAAGGATTTTGGGATGTAGTGAGTCCTGTGCAGTTGTTTACAAATTTTGTTTCCCCTGCCATGAGACTGATCTTGGGATGTAAAAATCACTGTAGTTACCTAAATACACAAAAAATAGAGAAACGCAGAATGCGAATGTTTCCCCTGTTGTACAGGCAAGATACATAATGAACACATTATACAAAGTATGAATGAAATGGTGGATTTTAATTTACACAAATAATTTACAATCTGCATAGGAAATGATGGATCCTGTCTTTAGGTGAAATATTCCTAACTCTCTCTGCCAGCCCCGTTCAGTCCATCTCAGTGACACATCTGCACTGAATGAAGACTACCCCTGAGAGAAGGTGGGATTTAAAGCCAGCAAGAAAAAAACAAATTTTAGGCACCTTTGGAAGAGCGCAAGAGAAAGGTCATGACCTTGATTTGTATCTGTTCTGAGGACAGAGGAGTCAGTCTTTAAGTCTGTCACTAAAGCACTTTCCTCAATTTTTAAATTTACTGGGGAGTTGTTAAGATAAGGACAAGGAGCATGATGAGATGCAGGGCTCATTCCCCTAATAAAAGAAGTGAGAGTGTCTTCCAGCTCCTCTCTCTGTAGTATTTGCAGGAGACCTGAGCAGAATTCGAATTTACAAGATCATTTATGGAGTTTCCAAGTGATTTTGGGGCCAAAACACCTCTTTTAAATAAAGGCTGGTGGAATTAGGCCTCCGAGATCCAGGCATTAGTGGAGATCAAGGATGTTGTGCACCTTCCCAGAAAGAGGACAACAATTTAAAAGCCTGTTGACAGAAGACTTTGGGAAGAAGAGAATGTTTTCCTACTAGAAAGATGGCACTGAGAACAGATTTTTTTTTTTTAATGTTTGTACTGCTATATCTTGTTGAGGTCTACAGTCCATGATGAAACTCCTGTTTCCTCTTGTTATGCTGAAAATCTTCTCTAAAACCACTGGTCTGAAAATGCACATGATGGACCACATAAATTTCTTGTCTCTTATAAAAACTCAAAAGGTTTTCCAGTTTCATCTTTTGGGGTTTTAATCTTTTAAAAGCATGTTCAAATTATATTAATTTGATTTTAGTGAGATTGGGCTCTGAAATAAATGGGCTGTGCACACACACTAACACATGTGGAATTCCTTTTCAGTAATCCTCAAAGAGGCTTTTGATTTTACTTCTGATTCACCAAAAAAAAAAAAAAAAAAAAAAGCCCTAGTGAGCAAGTGAGATGTGCACAGGGATTTAGATGGCTCCAAGGTCACCACATACATTTACATAGGAAACACATGGCTATGAGAAAACTTTCCACTTGGCTGTAAATGGATTCCTTGAGGTCTTTTCACAGAATCTGATTCTCAAACAGATAAAAATCCCGTGAATCAAAGGCCAGTTGGAGGGAAATGGTACCTGAATTAATAAGGAAGCTCACCAGCAGCTTAACAACACCATCCCAGAGAAAAATCCACAGCCCACAGCTCTGGGGACTGATCCCACCAGAGTCAGCAGGGGCTGGGTGGCACCCAAGGGAAAATCCTCATCCATCTTCCAGCACTGTGGTCATCCTTGAGGATGAAAAAGAGGCAAGATGTGCTGTGTGGGCAGGAGCCATCAAGTTGTAGGGCAGGTCTGTGTCCTCTTCCAGGAGGAAGCCTTCAGCAGAAGCAAAGGGCAGGCAGGTATGGGAGGAGCTGGAGGAGGGATTTCTGCTCCTGCACAAGTCTCAGTCTCACCCGGAGCCGTGAGAAGGGCCCTGGGATGAGCACAGGTCTGGGAACACTCTCATCCCACAGCTCTGGGAAAGCAGGACATCTCCAGTGCCCCAGTGCACAGCTGTGCCCTGCCCATGCTGCCATTCACCCCCGGGAATAAGGGGAAAGCTCTGCCTATTGTCCAGGTCCTGAAAGTCTATTATGAGAGAAGAATAAACCTGAAATGCAACAGCTTCTTGGTGAAGGAAGCTCCACGTGACTCATCCATCACAAGCTTTATTATTGCTTCAGACCCTACTGCAGGTTTACAACCAGATGTTTTAGGGACCTTGCATTTTCCCCATGAAATATTCCCCCCACCGTGTTTAGAGCTGGCAGGCAGGTAGTTGTAAAGTCAACCATAACAGTCAGAGCTGGCAAGTTTTGCCTCAACACGATGAAAAAAGGCCATTATTAGTATTTTGTGATTAATGATTGTATATTATAAATGTACATTAATAAGTATAATATACTCTCAGTATTTTATTGCTGCTTTTATGATATGACAGGCAAACCTATGAGAGCATATTTAATGCATTCACACGCCCGTATTGCGTGTGTAATTTACACAAACTGTAGAGATGGCTTAAAATGCATCTAAAAAGGACACAATCAAGGTTGGTAGGACTCCAACATAACCCAAATTTTTCATTATGAGTGTATCTTCTATTGGAAGATTTTTGCCTTCTTTATAATCTCTGAATTTCTGCAGTTTAGGGCAACTGAGGGAGGGAAAATCAGGAAAAAAAATACTATTGAAAGGGTAGCTTTGTGAAAAGCTCTCCAAACACAAAAAGGTTATTGCAATCAATGCAGTGGGGAAAGGGGAGTGTAATAAGGTATCAAAATTAGTATCTAGTCCCTAAAGTAACATGAACAGAACTAAAATTTGCTTCAAGTTCCTTTCAGTGCTGTCATTTCGCTGAGCTCAGCTACAGATGCAGCACTTGGCAACCTGCACTTGCTTGAGCTGGCCACCACCTGCAGGCGAGGCTTGTAGAGAGAGAAAGCAGCAAACAGGTTCATTGCATCAACCAAACCCTTCACATTTCATTACCGACTTCCCTGGCTCTCAGTCAGGTCTGCAGGCGGAGCGGCAGCTCCTGCAGAGGGGAGGGTGCACTGGTGGTCTCTGAGCAGAGGATGTTGGCTGGTGCAGAGGCCCCTGCAGCCCCTGGGAGGAGTTCTGCAGACCGACCACCTCCTTCTGCCTTCAGAGCACCTTTCCAAGCAAGGACCAGCTCCCAGCCAGGTCCTCCAACTATTTTGTCCAGCATTTACCCTTCACTGCTTAGTCCAGGTACACGATCAGCTGCCAGCATTCCCAGCAGGTGCTGCTCTGGCCTTTGTAATTTTTTTTTCTCCTCTCTCACGTGTAAGCAAAAGTCCAAAGAATGGGGGTTTTGGCCTCAACTTCATGCCTAGCTTCTTCCTGCCTTGTTTACGTGGTCACCATCCCATCAGTGCAGTGTGGGCTGAGCTCTGCTGCTGAAAGAATACTGCAGGATCTTTTGGGGGCAGGAGAGTCTGAGTCTCCCCCTGGGCTGCACTGACAGGATATCCAGAAACAGAGAACAAATGCAGAAACCCATTGCTGCAGTGAGACCCAGGAAATCTGGGAAAATCCCAAGTTTAAATTCAGCAATTGCTGGCTATGGTAAAAATCCTGAAGGCAGGGGTTTTTTCCCTTTCTCCCAATTGTTTCACATAAAAAAAATTTTCCTCTTCCTCAGTATGTCAAAGTACATCATAATAATTAATCAGCACGCAGTTAAAACAAAATATGTTTCAAACATCTGGATAAACGCATATGTGTGTGCAAATGGGGCACCTTGCGCAACTGCATTTGATAGCACCAATTTGCAGGGGCAAATTCCTGACTCTAGGAGCAGCAGATACGAACAGAGACATCCACAGAAAAATATGCTTCTGGGTCAAATTCCCCAATCTGCAGAAATCTTTGTTTGCAGTTTATCTGTGTCATATTGAGGTTCCTCCTACTCAAAGGTATGTGTATAGTTAAGAAAGCAAGAAAACTTGAGGGCAAACTAAACTGAATTAAAAAAAAGAAATAGAGGGTCCCTTGGAACTGCTTACTCAGATTGGGACTACATAATTTACAGAGATTTTAATTTAGAGAACTCTTGCCCAAGGACAAAGATGATGTGAGCTCAGAGGCCACAACCTATATGCTACAATAAAACAGACAACCTAGTCTACTAATAAATGCTGACAAAGGCTACTTTTTCATGTTGAGAGTTTCAGAGCTTTCCTGCCTTTTATAGGCAGTGTTTTTCAATGGATGGAGCAGAGCAGTTCACACATGCCTGGATCCAGTGCCTGGTGATGCTGTGCAAGGTGTGCCCTTCATTCCTGCATGCCAGCAGCAGCTCCCAAGCTCAGCCCCAGCAGGGCAAATGCACCTTCACTGGAAATCTGGAGCATTCCAAACAGTGAAAAAGACATTTGTCTAAACTGAAGGGATCTCTGACACATTTGTCTTCAAAGGGAGGAATGGATCCCATTCTTACGTTACGTGTTCTCTCTAAAAATTTATATTTCAATCAATTTCTACATTATTAATTCAGTCAATCACATAAAAACCCCACACAACCAAGGCATCCTGTGATTACAGATGAAAAAACATATCTACAAGAGCCACATTTTTAGATGTACCCTCCCTTAGTGGGATTTATTTCTCTAGTCAGCACGAGCTGCCTTGGGCAGGGATCTGACCCCAGCAGCTCTTGGTTACAGTCCCTGTACGAGTCAGATACTCAGCTCTCCTTAAAGACATCACGTGGAAGAACTTGGGGCAACTTCTGAAAACTAGAGCTCAAGGGACTTGTGCTATAACATGCAAAGGAGATGGGGGATAGGGCATTTTTATCTTAAAAACTGTTGCAAAATGCATTTATAATTGCACAGAAGCAGTTCATTTGTTTCCAAAGGAGTTGGTTATCCAGGCCAGGGGAGAATTTCAGTGTTTAGCTAATAAGGATGAGTTTGTATAAACTATACCCAACTTCGATACAAACACAAAAAAGCTTTTGGGTTTGGTGGGGGGGGTTTTCCCTATAATATATAGGTAATTCCTCTCTATCCAATCCACTTGGAATAACATGACTGGAACAATTTTCTGCTGATTAGGTTGTATTCAACAGGACTACCTTGTTCATGACTAGACAAAATGCAAGTAATAAATAAATAAGAATTAGCACAGCTTGGATGCAAGAGTAAAGTCTTTGGGACTGGGACCCTTTGGTGCTGCAGGTTTGGCCATTTCCTTGCACAGTGCTCTGCATCTGCCACCCTCACAAGTGACAACAGCCCCTGGAAGAAGGTGCATTCCTGTGTTTCTTTCCAACACAATCAGCACATTTAACATTATAACATCCCAATAGCAACAAGCAGCCTCCTTCTTCATCCAGTTCACCTCAGAGACATGTTGGCTTCAAAGCACAGACGGGTCATTAACATATGACTGTTGTTGGGCATAAATAACCCCAAAAATACCTAGCACAGCTGGAGTCGAGCACATTCTGAAACACTGAACACAAAAGAGGCAAACTTATCCACCCCGTAATTTCTGCAGTCAATGGAGGCTGCTGAGCAGTGCTGAGAATTGGGCTGCCTGCTCAGAAACAGAAAAACAGAGTTTATAGACCTAACCTTTAGGTAGCAGGTGTGAAAATTGTCATTTTAATCTCCCTATGCTCTGTTTCTTTCACTGTTATACATTTAAATATAGCAAATGCTAATGCATAATACTCTGATGCTGAGAAATAAAATATCTGTTAAGTGCCTTGGAAACATCAGCTGGAAGATGCTGTAAGAGAGCAAAGCCCTACCCTCATTTTCCAAGGAGAAAATTCCAAACTCTAGGCAGTTTGCCCAGTCATGACATTTTAAGCAAAGTGCCACTGGAAAACATTTTGTGCCATCCCAAATCACTTTTCCCTGGGATGGTTTTAACACAGCACCAGCCTTAAGTTCCCACAAAAAGAAGGCTTCCCTCGTTTCCCACATAATGTCTGAGATCCACCCAGTTTTCCTCCCTCATTTCAGCAGTTTGCTGTTCCCCTGTAGATGACAATCAGCAGCCATAGGGGAGCAGCTGAAATTCCAGTGCAATTCCCCCTGCTCCTGGCCAGGAGCAGGAACCCATCCTTCCACAAAACTCGACAGAAAGTCTTGCAATAACATTTCCTGAGTACAACCTGGGGACCATTTGGGAAGAACAGTGTGAAGTCAGAGAGGCAGTATTACCTATCAAGTGTGTGAAATATTGATAAGGGCAATATTTCTTCATCACATAAAAAATAAAAAGAAATCCCACCAAGAGGTACATCACTATTTAACTGGATAAACACATTCCAAGGTACAAAGTGTAAAGCTCCAAAACCCCCACTTGTTTTCTATATGCAGCAGAAAGACACGTGTATAACATCACAGGCCATTTTGCCATGGCTTAGAAGAAGCTCCATCAAATATACATTTTATATCTTTATCAGTTTGTTGACATTGACTGTTTCTGTCTCAATTAAGTGGCTGACCAGACGGTTTTGCCATATAGATGGGCAGTGGATGGGAATGAACTCTGACCCATTTAAATTAAGTCTAATATTTATTGTTCCAGGCCAACAATGGTCTGGGGAAGCGCTGCCTTTGACCTGCTGGGTACAGACAATCATGTACATAAAGGAACTATACAAACTAGAGCCTGGATTGTTTGAAAGATAAGCCAGTTCCTCTGAGGACAGGGATTCACATCATGGAAGATTAAATCTTAGATAGATTTAATCTACAGATAGGAAAATAAGCTTACTGAGGAATTTTATAAATTAGCCACAATAAGGATAATTATGAAGCTATATGTATCTTTTATCAGTTGTTCAACAGAAAAAAATTAACTTTAGAATAAAATACATCAATATTACCCTTCCAATCACCCTGAGCTGGCTAATTAACAGATAATATTGGACTAATGCTGACCTAAAAATACCTTTGTATATTTATTAATCAGTTTATGGCCTTTGTGGACACTATAGGGAAAAGAAAAAGGCATTTCAGTCATTCTCTCTCAGCTTATGCGTCTTTTTAATTTTTGGCAATTCACGTAATTTTTAATACAGTTCCCGTGTATTATCAGTTCTAGTTTTTAGACTCTGGTGCTGATTTCTCTAGTGTCTGGGGTTTCCAACCTGACCATTGCAGGGCATATTACACTATCACACATGTATCCATCGTCTTTCCATCTTTTTAATTTAATGAGGACAAACTGATCAACTTTTTTGGGTATAAACTACCTAATAAAAAGTAAAATACACAAAGCAGGTTTGAGAGCTTCAGCAAGCAGTAGGTTAATGTGGTCCTTCATGTAATGTAGAAACTATTCTTCCATATTTATTCTCTCAGTTCCTTCTACTAGATCAACATATTTTTTTAACATAGTATAAAAGCTTTAAAATTAGGAACTAGAATATTAGTGAATATGTAGTTGGATGGAAACAATAGAGACAATTGTAATTCCCAGATGTGCTCTGCAGCTGGGACAAGCCCAACACCATGGGCAGTGTGGTCTCTCCCAGTGCTGGCTGGGTCATCCCTGTTTTCCCTCTCCAACACTCCCACTCCTGGCTGCTCTCACAAGTGCCCACGTGGAGCACCAGCCCCAGAAGGACAACCCATGGCATGAGAAGAGGCAGCAACAAGACCCTTTACTCTGGGCTTGGCCCTGATTCCACTTTATTCTACTATCCATCTCCCACCAAACACATTTAGAAGGAAAGAATGATTTTTTGCCTTCTTTTTCGGTTAAATAGGCAATAAAATTGGCATTTTCATGCACGCACACCGGACCCAGGGTGGTGGTATTTCTGTGTTTTGGCATCCTTTGCTTGCTGATAAAACCCTCTTAATTGCTGGATGCAAACAGTTCATGCTGGACACATACAGCACATTCCCAAGCCTGACACTGGTCTGAGGGGGCTTTTTTCTCCTCTTTGACCTGCATCAACACACTGTAAGGCAAACTGCATAGAACCTGTAATGTTATATTAAATCTTTGCAATGCTGCATTTCTCATGGTCACAATAAGTTTGATGAGATTAGAAAATAAATTGGACTGTAGTACATGTGCGCCATCACAGAACACAAAATGGCTCTAATGTACATTGGTACTAAAAAATATTTAATAAATTCTGCTGACCTAATTTTTTTAATGTTCTCATAGTTGGCATTGTATACATACACACACGGAGGCACATTTTTCATATATTTAACCAGTAATAACTTTTATCACCACAATTTTGCTATTGATTGCTTCTTTAACAGCAAAATGCATCACAAACAGAAATGAATGAAGCTGTCGGGAAGAAAGTTCTCTAGCAGCTTTACTGTCAGTTCCCATCATAAATAACCATGACATCATATGAGTCTTATCTACGGGTTGCTCTCACTGATCAATGGCATCACTCTAGTAGTGTAAATAGCTTCTAATGTCCCATCTTCCACCTTCAAATAGATTCTGATTATTTATGATGGCTGTTAGGTTACAAGTCTGAGCTGCGGTTTGGATTTATTTTCTACTTTCAGCTGCTGTGGATTTCAAGTTAGATAGGATTATTTTTTAGTTAAGATGATGAAATGGGATAGACCTGTCATGGAGCCTAGAAAAACCTTCATCTCATTTACTCTCTGTAGCAATTTGACTGTGAATCCAAAGACCTTAAAGGCTTTTCATTAAATAATTCAAAATATTAAAACAGAGAGTGCTGGTTACTTTTGCCAGGTTCAGAGCAGCCTAATCAATCTACAGTTAAAAAGAAAAGGAATAATATTTTTCCTTGTTACTAAACTACAAAGGAGTTTATATATGTGCAGAACTGTATAACACAGCCTTACAAAATTGTCATGAAAATATAACAGCCAACTGAAAAATCTGCTTGTCAGCTTTTCCCATGGTGATCATGAAAAAACTAATGATGTTTTACTCACTCAACAAAAACTATTCACCCCCAGGCTAGTCGATATTTGGAAGGATGATATAATCTCTATATTTCTTATGATAATGAAAGTCATGTCTGCCTGAATACAGAGCTCCAGACATTTTTTTTTTAATATCTATTGCACTCTCATACCCCAAAATGGTTCTTAAAATTGAGAACTGGGACATATAGAATGACAGCACATTGGGAAAAAAAATGCACATAGACTTCCACTTGCCACAACAGAATAGGGGGGTCAATGGCATGTTAACTAATTCATTATTTAAATTTCCAGAGTCAAGTTCATCTCTTGCATTACATTTAGCAAGTGCCCCAAGTTGAGGGGCATTCTTGAGAGAACGAGTCATTTTTCCCAGCATCAACAATAATTAATAAATGGTTAGTGTTGTCTGGCTCATTTCTCCAAAGGAAACACCCTAATGACACTGAGGTAAAAATCAATAAGGATAAAAATGCAGCAGTGATAAATATTCTGCTACTCTTATCCTTTGCTGACCTTCTGAGGGGTTTCAGATTTAAAGATTCATCCCACTAGAATCTTTTATTCCTCTCTTTACCATAATTCATCAGTTAATATGCAACTCTGAGCTGATTATAACTTATCTGCAAATGTCTTTTATGCAACAGCAGTGCACAAGCCTCTCAGTGGAACAAACCCGGTGCATTTTTTTTAGCTTCCCCTGTGGCAATTTACTTGCAAATGATAAAAAACTCGTGATGATATTTGGTATAGTAACTTGACAACGCAAAGATCTCTGGGTTCGGCCTGAAAGAATCCAAAACATGCTCCAATCTTTGTATCTAGGAGACAAGCACTTATTTTTCCATGCAGTATTTCCTCCTTAAGATTGTTCTGTTTGGTGAAGAGCTGTTGTGCTTAGAACAGCGCACACCTCCGAGCACTGCCTTGCCTTGGTTAAAGAGTAACCACAGCACCAGAGGTCACCTGGAAATGGAAAGTCTTTAAAACACACCAACAAAATCACTGTCTGGGCTGGAGAGCTTCAAAAGACAGTTTAGTCATTACCAATAAAACCCTGATGGCACTTCTCCAGCCGCTGTTATTGTTTGAGGCTACAGAAGTACACAGCTATAGCATCGTTTTCATGCGTCCCCTCTCCCACCCATGGCAGACTTTCCCCCTTATTTTTTTTCTTCCCCGACGTGATAATCAGTTTCTTATGCCTTAGGTGAAGTTAAAACCTCGGCAGGGAGAAGGAGGGAATGTGGCTGCTGGGCGCTGACAATGGCTGTTTTGTCACCGCCAGGCGCTGGTGGCCATCGGGAAGTGTGGACTAGTCCAGCCACTTGATGCCAGGGTGGATGATTTATTGCCTAAGTGTCCTCGGTGGCAATTGGACCCCTTCCCACTGTCACTCATGCCTTGCAAAGATTTGGTCCTAAAGAAGAGGTTCCCCC
Organism: Atrichornis clamosus; assembly: GCA_013400975.1. Classification (NCBI taxonomy): domain Eukaryota; kingdom Metazoa; phylum Chordata; class Aves; order Passeriformes; family Menuridae; genus Atrichornis; species Atrichornis clamosus. The sequence continues at coordinate 111,993 of WBMZ01014682.1, forward strand.
CCTGGTCTAAAGAGATTACAATGCTTGTCATAAAGTGTCTTTTAGTGGAGGGAAATGGGTATGAAAATGGGAAAAGAAAGGAAACAATCGGAAGAGGAGAGAAGATGGATGTTCTGTAACCTTTTCTCAGAGACCCATTTCTCCTTCTTTTTCTCCTGTCTTTAGCAGGTTTTTGTTTTGGCTGATGACAATGCGTAATAGCCTGATAAATTGATTTTGTGAGTCCCCTTTCTCATCTCTTGAGAAGACACTAACTCGTTGGGACTTCAGAGGGCTCTCAGAGGCAGGAGACAACAATTAGTTTGTTGGGGATGTCAGAAAGGAGCTTCAAAGTTTTGCCAGGAAAAATCCTTTCTGACAGATCAGTGCTGACAACGTTGGCAGCTGCTAGGAAAAGTGGAGCTGGAAACTCCCTCCAACTCTCAGGAGCAGGGAAAAATTGCAGGACATTAACTCTGTACAGTGGGTCGGGCAATGGTGCTGTTGCTTTTCACTGAAGCCTGTGTGGCAATGACTAAAGCTTTCCACGGGATGAAAGAAGAGGAAGAAACATTTAAAATAAAAAATGTTGAAGGCGTTTGTGTTAGCAAACCTTAATACATAACCTTTAAAAATTTCCACACAATCAAGAAAGCACATCATAGCAAGATATACTTCAGAGTTTAAATTGGTGGTCTGGATACTTGTTTTAAAAAGTAATCCTAGAAATACTTTTTTATGTTTTAAAAGTGAAACTTCAAAATGGTCTCTTTTTTTTTCTACCAAAAAACCAAGAAAATCCTTCATGACAAAGCAGTCACATGTCAAAAACAACTACATCGAGGTATGTCTGTGTGCATCCCATTACAGGAAGGCCCGTGGAAGATCTCTGTGTGTAAAACCTCCTGATTTCAGCAATCTTAAATTCCTAAACCTGAAAATAAAAATATCAGCCAGTTCCTTAAGGCAGAAGCAGTGGTCAGCCCGGGCTTGCTGAAAAGAAGCAACCAGGGCCAGTTTGTTGACAGATCACAGACCCAAAGGGAAGCTGTGTTTCACAGGTTTTGGGGAGGAGGATCTGACACTGAAACCTGGCAAAGGCTTTGTGAACTTCCACAAAAGAAGCTCGGGACAATTAGTCTCTATTAAATTGATAGGGTCACGTTACACAATACAACTGCATTCCGGGAGAAGGGCATTGCACATGTTCATAGGGGCTGTGGCACAACTCTGTGTTCCCTTATATACGTTATGAAACACAAAGATATATGTTTCATTTCACTATGCTTAATATGCTTTTTTGCTGTTAAGTGGAAGACACTTATTATTGTGCTTATTGTTAAATTGTCACATAAACACACGCTCTCTCTAGACTCCTTTGTGCCATGATTTTACTGGAGGTCTCAGAGAAGCAGAAGTAGATTTAGTTAAAAATTTCTAGAAAAGATAAAGTCTCAATACTAATACACCTATGTGAGAAATTAATAAAAAATTATCTAGAAAACTTCAGAAATCTTTTATCTTTATTATCCTATTCCCCAAAATGTATATTTGACACAGGGTGGTACCTACACACATTACTGCTTCCTCTGTTTATTTCCTTGATAAACTGCAGTGAGTGAGGAATAAATCACATCCTGTCGGTACTGATCCTGCACAAAGCAACCTTCACTGAACAGCAGTTATTTGAAAAGGAAGAGGAGGGATGAAGAGTATCCATAAGGAACTAAACCAGACCTTTCAAACTCAGGGAGAAAAGGACATGTTGTACATTCAGTAGTTACAGCCAATTTCATGAGTGTATAAATGGCTTTGCTGAAAATCTCTTTAGATGCATTAATGCTGCGGTAAAGGACACAGCACTGGAGTAATAATTGCACAGTCATTTGCTGGCTTTTAAAATCACATCAGTCCAAATAATATCACCCTGAGTTATACATCCTGCTAGAAGCAGACTATTAATATCACACACAACAAACATTCAAGAGATCTTGAATAAAACCCAGATTATTGGAAAGGTGAGACAAGTCTGATGTGAGAGCTGCAGACAAAGTTAGGCCCAGCAGACATTTCTCAGTCCATTGGCTGATTTGAGCTGTTACTGGGAGGTAAAAGAGAATCAGAGTATGTGGGAAAAAATGCCCTTTGAGTGGGAGAGAAAATATGTTTTTTCTTTCAAAGATACACTAGAACTCAATCAGGCTATTAATCAAATAGATAAAACTGGCACTTCAGGCCCTGCCACTAACAGAACTCTGTGCAGTAACAAAACCTTCTCAACACACCAGGAGACTCTTAAAATTCAAGCACTCTCAAACTTAGCAGCACCCCTGAGAGCCACAAATTGAGAGAAATTAATTCTGTGCCTCTGCACCCCTCATTACCAGGAGAGCTGAAGTAGGTCAAATGCAAGTTAATCTCTTAAATTCCACTTTTGTACACGGATGTTAAGGCAGCCAGTACTTTTGCACTGGCAAATGTCCCCAGGCTAAAGTACAGAACTTTAATAAACCATAACAGGTTGGTATTGAATATAATTCCAGGTAAATGCCTACAATTTTTTTTTCAACATTTTAGTGTTGTCCCCTAAAATGCCCACCTCATGAATCACTATAACAAGCATGTCTGAAGGGTTTAGCTGCACCTAAATGACTGTCTGTGAAAAATACATCATTCTTTTGGAATTAGTAAATGTGCATGAATGTTAAAACAACTTCTTTTTTTATGTCAAACATGAAACAACAATGCCAGACAGAATAGTGTGCTAAAGATGATGCCGGGAGAGAAGCAAATGTTTTAAAGGATACAAGCCCCTGCTGAATGAGGCAATAACTCCCTTTATATAGCAACACCTATGTCAAGAGAAGTCCAGAAAAATGTAAATATTCTAGCCCTCATCTGAGAACACATTATGCAAAAGTGGATCAGGTGTGGGTTTACAAGTGAACAGATGCCTTTGAAATCAAATCTGGGATCTTAACTGACAACACTCACCAATACTGTGTTTTGATTCTTTCTACTAGTGCATCAGTTCTGAGCACCCAGCATTTAAATTGTTTTCCTATGGAACACCATCCTGTGTAGGAATACAAGGGGCTGGTGTTACTGCTGTTAAAACCAGTGGCAACTCTCTGCCTTGCTCTGGAGCCATGGTCTCAGCCTGTGTAATTGCACCCACACGGTACAAGAAGTGCCACGTTCCTCTCAGGCAATTGCTGCATTAGAATTGTGATTTTTAGGTCATTTACCACCATCAGACATTGCACACAATTCCTAATGATGCAAAAGGGAATTGCATGCGTGGGAAGAGCATGTTAGATTTTCAACAGTGGCTTCCTTTTTCCTGCTAATTCATCCACAGGTGACATCCCTACAAACAGTAGCAATTCCGTGAAAAAGAATATATTCCTGTCCTAAACATTCCAAATTTATGACATAAATCTTGGAGAGAGTCACATATCTTTAGGTCAAAGCCATACCTCACTATGAACTAGCCATTGCAAATTTCTCCCTGCTGCTAACGCATCTTCAGAAAACTCACCCTTTGTCAGAAATTCCAGCTAATGATCTCTAGTAATAACCTAAGCTCAGTAGCTGTCTGCAGATGGTGTAGCACCTACAAAGAGAATAATCAACCAGGAAAAGTTCTTTAATATATTTGAAGAAAAGAAACAAATTCAGTACCAACACAAAAAAAAAAGAAAAGAAAAAGAAAAAAATTAAAACTGCAAAAGAGGATTTTTATATTGTTGTAAATACTGGTAGCTTTTTGAAACATTGTTTAATGACTGTAATAATATAATGCTGAAACGCTGCTTCTACACATACAGCCTGCACATGCACAGGGAGTCGTGGATTTATTGCTATGATCATGTGTTAGACAGTTGTGTTGATTCCTCTATATCTTTAGAAGCAAGTAATAATGACAATTTTTGGAGGTAATAAAATTTCCTGTGTCTCTCGCATTAATGTGTTTCTATCACTAACTTCTTAGACGCATTTGGAAACAATCAAGTTCTTATTTTAAGGAGCTTTAAGATAAGGTATCTGTGAGCTCTCCACTTTGGGTAATTGATCACATTTGTTTCCTGCATGAAGGTTCGACTCCTCTTTCCCTTAAACTTGGCATGTTTCTCATTACCCTATGCCTTGTTAGCCCAGCAGAAACGTTCTACCGTGGTGAGTGAAAACAGGACGATTCTATTACAGACCACATCTAATCAGGGATGGCAGCCCCTCCTCATCTCCGGGATCTGGAGCACCTGGAATGCCGCTCTGCAGAGCCCTGCGAGGGAACAGGTACGTGCTGCTCTCCTGGCCACGGGTCCAGCAACACTTCTGGCTGCCAGGCTGGAGTCCTACTAAGGGGTTCTGCTGCAGGGTGGGATCACAAACACCAGAAGAAGACAGGAAGGGTACCCAGTCTGGTTTTCCTTCTGATGATAGGAAAGTGTTAGCTTTAAATTCAGGAAGCATCTTTGCCTCAGTTGTCAAATGCCACATGGTAGCACTTGTCTTCAAAGGGTTTTTAAATTTCAGAATACAAGAGGATTTACTTAAAAACAGCGCAGTTATTCATATAGCATTAAAAAAAAAGCGCCATTAAACTTGCCCATAGCAAAAGAAAAAAATTTAGGTTTTTTCATGGTCTGTCTTTACATTGAGTTTATTATGTTGGAGTGGGTCATACTCTGCTTACGTTAAAGGAAAGTCATGGCACTACATCCACTTTTACCAGCAGAGAATTTGTCCTCATTTATTTTGATTGAAAAACTGCTGTTATGTTACATTGTAAATGGACTGGTCCTGTTGCATGAAAAATGTGCAGTGCTGTATTTTTAATTTCCTCTTCTTTGCATTCCTTCTCCCCCTTTCCTACCAACAGTCGGAACAAGAAAACTTGAGCATTTACCAGAAAGACAGAGAAGCAACTTTACCTCTAAACTCAAACCCATGTTTGTACATGAACCAGCAGGGAGGATTTTAATCAGGCCTTGCTGGCTCCAAGAAATCACCTACGGACGGCACAAAACTGCTGCAGGAAGAGAGGCTGGGAGGAGGCAGGCTTTAGGGGTATTTCATTTGACTTGCTATAGACTTGTTTCTTGTAATATCTCATTTAAAGAGCCAGGGAGTTTTTACCTACTGAGAAAATAGCCTGTAACAGCCTTTAAAATTCTTGCAGCTGGCCAGGTTTGGTATTCCAAGGTAAAAGTCTCTTGCCACTAAGGAATCTGCAGTGCTTTCACTAAGTGTTGCAGAACGGGTACTTATACTCAAAAACTAATGCTGCAGTTATTATTAGCAACACTATCTTCATCTCACTGAAGTTAGTATTCAGAATTGGCTACCACTGAAATATTTCAGTTTAGCAGAAAGCAAATACTTCATTAGGGAAATGTTAAACTCAGTGAGGGATCATTACTGAGTTTAATTGATGGCAAAAATAATAAAACTACTAAGTGGGAAAGAAAATCCTGTATTCATAGTGAAAATAGATCTCACCAAGAAATGAAACATTTCTGGCTATTTCTCCTTTGAATTCCTCACTTTTCTAAATACTCTTTTCATGCTGTATCTATGCAGTTCACTGTAATCTACCTAATTTGTTCCCATGCTCTCTCTGGGCTGTCTTTCCTCTCTGACCATCTAGAGAACTTCACACATTGTCAACCTATCATAGGTGAAAGCTTTTGAAGATCTACTACTTTTCTCCAAGCCTAATAAGGTCAGCGACCTTTCAAGCTCTACTATTTCCTTTTCTATCATTAGCCTGATACGGGCATCAGCTACCTCTCAATTTTCTTCATCTCTTCAATGCCTCACTTCTTCCTTTGGACACTGTCTAATTAGGAACTTAATTTCCTCTTCCCTGATGGAGTTTTTGATAATAGAGAGATCCTATTCACCCCTGAATCACAGAGCAGCCCTCTGATTTCCTGCTCAGGGGTGTCTTCAGGTATGTTAATTAATTTTCATGGAGGCGACTCTGCCACAAAACCACAACAGAGCCGCAGCTTATCGCTCCTGTAGGAAATCCACCGGTGGGGAACAGTCCTGCCCAAACTCAATCAGGGTGACTTTGGAATGAAGGAAGACTGCAGTCATGGAAGTAGCCAAGGGTGAGGCTTTGATGCCCTGCAGAGCCCATTTTGCGTTTCTGAGACAGCACTGGTTTCTCTGCAGAAAACGCACCAGCTTTTGGGAGACTCTCAGATCCCTGCGCCCCAAAACCGCTGTGCTCCAGGAGAGGATCTGCCCTTGCCCAGGGCCACTTGCCACAGCCATGACCTGTCCACTCTTCCTATGCATAAACCAGTGAGAACCTGAGTCACAGGGAGGCGAAAAAAGAGTCTGGGAGGAACCCAGTATTTTTTTCAGGACTGAGATTTTTTTAAGTAATTTCAAAAAGTGCCCACTTTTCCGCATGAGCAATTACAGGCAAGGGAAATGCATTCTGTGGGAAAATCTTCATGCTAATTTAAAAACAAAATGCTGTCCAAATAAACTTCCTTTCACCTCTTGCTACACCATTAAGGAAATTTATGATTTGCTCAGTTTTCTTTAGCACTTTTACTGCATTTTTCTTTCCGCAGAGTCACTGGCTGCTCTGCCACGAGCCGGGCCCTTCCTCCCCAGCCAGGGGATGTGCCAGGGCTGCTCTGCCATCCTCAAGGTGCTGAGAAATTTTTGGTATGAGACCTGTAATTCATCTATGCCCATCTCTGTTGGCTTGCACAGCAAGTGCTGGGAGCAAAGCTGTGCTGGGGTTGCTGGCCTTGCTTCAGGAAGATATTTGGCAGCATCTAGCATGTGTATCTGGGAAATTCGGGCTGTTTCTGCTCAGTCCTTGATGGAAGAGGTGCCAGAGCTGCCCTGGGCGGCAGAGACAAGGACACAGCCCAGGGCAGACACTCCCACACACCCCCCCCACACACACTGGGACAAGGGTTATTTCCATAAAAGAATATAACTGGGAATTCCCTCCCTTTCTCCCCATCAGGACCTCCTTTCTCAGTTTTTTTGTGGTTGGCAGTAAACACAAATACATCTATTAAAACACCAAAACCAAACCAGCAAAGCCTGCAGTCTGCTTGCCTTGTGCCAGGGACAGTTCCGAGGCCAAACTGCGCGATATTGGGGCAGAATATAGTCATGAGGTTTCCATTCTCCTTGCACTTATCCTCTCTTGGTCTTTCCCAACCCATTCTGTGACATAACCCAACATAAGACGCAAAGTCTCCAGCAGAAAGCATTATCCTCTGCTGTTAGCACAGCCCCACCACACTGGCAGGAAGGGGCTGCCCGTGGGGATCAGGCACTGGAGTGGAACTGGGGCACCCAATGTCCCTGCCTCGCCTGAGGATTTCCTGGGATCCTCAGTGCTGGGCAGACTCCCTCACACTAAACATGCCCTTGTGCCTCACAAAAAGCTTGCTCAAAACCGCCACTGGCACATGCAGAGAGGATGTGTTATTTCCATAAAGTACTTTCTTGTTTTTCGCTAGCCCTTTGAAAGCCTCAAAGATTTAGAGGTGAGACTGCCCTGAAATCCCTCACCAGCACCACGGCATTCCTCTCCCTCTTGCACACCTATATCTCAAAATGACCACATTCCTACATAAATTTTAAAATTGGTCTACAAAGTTTCCTATTAATCTTTTTACCACCGAACTAAAGCATTCCCTTCCTAAGTGTCAAAACAGAAACAACTCTGAGACCAGGTGGTGCATCTAGAGAGTGTGTGCTCCTGTACGCCTGTGTTTGTGCATTTTCCCTTCCTTTCTTAAGCCAGGGTTTGAGATTTGAGTTATTCTGCAAACAAGACCCAAGAGAGACACAATTAGACTCCCCTGGAGACTGACCCCTTATAGTGCCCACCTGTAGCCAGGCCCAGATAGCATCCCAGTGCAATGAATTAGCACTCTAAGCTGATTAGAGCAGCTCTGCACAACTCTATTTTATTGACACAATGAAGAGAGGACAGAAAAGGGCCTGAAATGAGAAAATCATTTCCATGCTGACTGAATTAAAAGAACAAAAGAGCTCCTTGCAGTTGCAGCATTCAATTTGTCGGAAAAAAAGGAAGCCACTTAATGGATCACAATAGATCTGAGCAGACAGATGAAATTTAAAACTTCGGCATGAGTGCGATTACCAGCTAAACATATTCTCAATCATTTCCTCCATATGCATAATTTAGTTGGCTTGTTTACTTGGAGGGTTTGGGGTTTTTTGCAAAAACACTATGTGAGATGTTATCTCCTCAGTGTCTTTGCATCCCATTTTTCCAAATCTGGAATGTTGCTGCGTCGGCTGGTAATACATTTTGTTGTAACACAAATTGCACTAAATTGTGGCTGGCTATGTTTCCCTTTCTCCCCTGCTTCTAGAAGTAAATTAATATTTTCTGTGTATGGAAACAAATAATGCAAGATCATCTTATTGCAAAGGAGACCTAAATTGATTATAAATCACATGCATTATTCTGCTCTGCTTCGAGGAGAACAAATGTCATGCTACTCCTATTCTAGCAAAATATATTAGTTTGTGCCACTATAAACAGACTTCTCATTAAATTTAGGTTTAAGCTAACAGTAATAAGACAAGAATACAGACTATTAAGGGGTTTCTGTGAGTGATATATATAATTACTTACAAAACAGATATGCAATTTACTTTAACATTTTCAAATCAAAATCTACTCGCCTGTATAAGGAAATTTACCTTTAAAATAAAGCTGTGAAATAAATTGAAAACATCAGTATTTTAAGTTCCCTGTCCTCTAATTATGTAAAAGCTTGAATCTGACTCAGTCCTAATTCAAAAGTGAAAATCAATTGCATGTGTAAAAATATTTGACTTTCCCAGTATATATTTATATTCTCTACATAATGAAGTATTAAAAGAACAAAACAACAAGCACAGTCCTGGAAGTGCATTGGCGTATAAATAATATCACTTCCCTGCACATTCCTTGAAAGTTAAATATTTTGGATTACGGAGAACGGAGCCCTTCTTTTTCTACTCAAAATTTTAAAAGCTTGTATCTTGTTACAATATTTACAAATCAAATATCTCTTGCAGACCCAAAATTCAAAACAAAAGTCATTTTCTGAGCCTCGTTATGACTTCAGAGCCTCTGAATTCAGATCATTTGCATTGATTCATCCTGACATATATTTTTATTTTCTGAGCATGTTTTAATCAGTACACTTTACATCCTTTTTACTATTCAGTTTGCAATTTTACCAGCTTGTTTGCATCTAATTTTGAGGTTAAAAAAAAAAAACAGAAAAGGAATCCTAATTGCTTATAACTCCCCTGTTTTGAAGCTGATACCCTGCTAAAGAGAAAACCAAGCTGAGCACTGGTAGGGTTTACTTCTCCTGGCTGCTATTACTGATTTGACTAAGCATTTCACAGGGGTAAATACCCAGATCATTCGGGGAATGACTGACACAGTATGACATGTGGTTAACAGCCTTACCCTGCACTTTGCCTTCACAAATCTTACTGATGCCAGTGCAACCTTCCAAATATTTCAGATAATCATTTTCTCCTACTCTTAAAAAACTTTCACAATCCTTTGAACCATTCAAAGGATTCCCGATTGGAAAGGTTACTGTAACTATTTTTTCTCCATCCTTTCCCCCACCAATTGATTGAGCTAAGAGTTTTATAAATATATATATATATATAATTTTTTAAAAGCCACGTATAAAGCTTTGGGATATTTTAGCAAACTCAACGTAGTGTAACTTTGCTGACAGCTTGTCACATTTCACTGACTGTCTGTCTGGGATCCTGCGATAACATCTGCATTCACTCAGGGCGAGAGCTTACCCTAAGACAAAAAAGTGGGTCCTGCCACATAATGCTCCATCATTCTGTCAGTTCTGACATGGCATCTGAATTTTTTTGAATCACTAAACACTTTTGGGACTCTGGTCCTTATTATCTTTCCTTAGTTTCTATACTCGCTCGGCAATGCTGAAAAATGTAAAATGTGCAAACAAGGTAGTGGACGGCTCGGGCTTTTTGTCGTCTAATCCTCAGCCCCTCATTCATGCTCACTGTTAATCTCTTAAGACATTATAAAACTGTTAGACAAAGAAATGTGAATACCTCTGCTTCTCAGCAGAATGGGAGGAAACCAAGGAAAATCTGGATCATGCTAAGCTTTTCTTTTCACCACAAAAATGGTAACTTAAACCTGTTGCATCAAATTATTTATAATTCCCAACACTAAGGCTGAAGGGGGTTTTTTTCTTCCTCAGCATTACAGAGTGAGTCTGGCAATATCACAGGAGGAGGAACAGTACTACTGAGCTATCCAAACACATCGAATGCATACGTTATGTATAAAAAAGTATACAAAGCCCATCAGGATATGGGCAAATTGGGTTTTAATCCCTCTGCTGTTTCACGTTCAGAGTGGCACAGAGCTCATTGTCCTTTCAGGGCTGCTGGAGACCACTTTGGAGGATTTCTGTCCTGCAGAAGGACCAGGGGCTGGCTGGTGCTGGGTGTGGTGGTGGGAATGCTGGATGGGACCTGGCACGGGCGCCTCCAGGCTGGCTGAAGGCTCCCTGGCTGGATGGGCCCAGGGCTCCATTCCACATTAATCCGGCTCTGTTTGGAGCCTTCTGCTATTTCAGGTCATCATTTCACTCCTCCTGACTCCCACTGCTGCGGGGGCATTAGCATGGGGACAAAAGCTGCTCAAGCACCTATTCTAAACCCATTCAAGCCCAAACCCACTAAAAATCACACCCAAAATGATACTGTTGCCATCAGCTAAATTTTATTCAGGAATGCCAAGGCTGAAAAACAGAATTTTCATCTTCTACTTGTGCATTGTTGTCATGGTTGGTGGGAGCAGATAGTCCAGTCTTAAAAATGCTCCAGAAGCACAAAAGTATTTGAATGCAAATGGCAAACAAGTCACTCTCCCCGAGCTGAATACTTACCACAAGGGTTTCTTTAAACACAGAAACTTCTGTTAAAGTCATAATATTCAAATAATTATTTAAACTATTGTGAAATCTGCATAAAGCATGTTTTATTCATCCTTGCTTGCATCAGTGGGAGGGAAAAGACTTCCATGAGAGAAGTTGAGATGTTGCCTTTTTTGCAACAATGCCAGGCATCAAATTAGTGAGATGACTTGAGAAAATCACCTTTTGAAAGGGAATATTGAGGGTCCATACTGGCAGGGGTTGAGCTGCTTTGCCAGGGATGGAACTGGTGATATATCAAGCAGAGGGAAGAGTTTGTGGAAAGATAGGAGCAGACTGTGTCCACAATAGTGGGAAAGCCCCAAGACTGTAGGAACTGAGGGACACTGAAATGTTGACACAAGGAGAGCTGAGATAGGAAAGGATGCAGCAGAAGACTAAAACACATGCAGGCACTAAAAGGCAATCAGAGCCTGGTTAGCAAACCATGTGCACAGCCAGTGCTGGATGCAAAGATGACTATCATGGCACTGACCTGCTAAAAATAAAGCGAGGAAGATGAGGGCCAGATCTAAAGGGCAGAGATAGATGGGATTTACAAAAGATTTGGAAGAGGTTGGGGAGAAGGAAGTTTCTCACAAGACTGAACAAGGATCCCAGCTGACTGCAAGGATTTGGGACCATGTAGAGAAGAGTAGCACTAATTATGAGAGGAGGACAAAACGGATGAAAAAAGTCATCAGGTCAGCAGGCAGATGAAAATGCAATTTGAGACTATATACCTACAAACAAATAAGAAAAAAGGCCCCCACACATAGTCTTAACTGGGGGGAAATGATAAAATTCTATTCTCAGTGCAAGAGAAGAGATGTGTTTCAAAGGTCGGGGCAAGGCAAGGAACTGTGGCACGTGGATACTCTCCCCAGCCATCAGCACCATTCTGCTCTGCAGGCACAGAGGGTTTGGTAGGATCATTTCTGGGTTTAGCATTAAAGGAAAACAGAAAAATTATTTTCTCTCTTCCTTGTTAAGTGTTCATTTGGCTGCCTACACAAGTAGATATTTCAAATAGGCAGATGTCAAGACTACTAAGAAAAATCACTTTTTCCACGTTCACATGCAAATTTTGGTTTATTCAGAGGCTATCAGTAGGTGAATACTTATAATTTGGCTGTATAATTCTATAAATGCAATATTGCTGAATCTTTCCCGTCCCCAAACTTCTATTTTCCCCTTCCAGGAGAGTTTTACCATTTTTGCACAAAATCAACATTACTGCCATGGTTTTGAAATACTGCGACCACAAATCTCTTAGAAAACATTAATATTCAGAGTTATTTTTTGAATGAAACACCCATACAGCAAATAGCTACACTTTTGGAAAGCCCTTTTGGCCACACGAGGCCATTTCAAGAAGATAGGAGGGTACTGAAGGTTCCTCCTGGAAATCCTGAGCAGCTCCACACCAGGCTCCAGCACAGCCCACCCCGTGTGTGTTGCCAATACACTTCATCAAGTTAAGACTAAGAACAACACTTTGGGAAACCCACTATACACAAGAGCCCCCTTACGCCGTAGGCTTCACCTGATGAAATGTTATGCTTTTTGTGGGATCTTTTACGTCTTTCCACACTAAACGCGAGGTCTGTACTTTAAAAGGAAGGGCCACTTAACATTTGTATTTTTTTCCAAATTAATGAGCATTGTATGTGCCAAAGTTGGCGTGATCACATAAAATCAGGCAGGATTATGACAACCTCTGTCCTCGCTCCTGCCTGTGCCACCTCCCATTCAGCCAGGAAACATGAGGGCTGTCACGACAATAAAACTCCATATTAATACTCTCTGGGGTAGAAATACCCTATTAGCCAATTATTCTTTTTCTACTTCCAAATAAGTATACTTTTGTGCCATTCTCACAAACCTATCCTGAGCTGCAGAATCTAGCAAACAAAATTTGGGCTTTCTATCTTGTTTTTCAAGCTTTGTGATGTCTTTATTAGACCGAATGCCCAGATTGCAATGCTATTGTTAATGCCAAACCTCAGTGCTGGATCCTCTGAAGTGCACGTGTTCCACTGGGTTAATAAGCATTTTGCCATACCCCAACTCCTGTGTTCATTTGCTTCTGTTTAATGATGACCATCTCCTCCTGCCCACATGTATGCTCGTCTCCCCACTGCTTGTTGAGCCATCAAGACACACCTTTGTTTCATTTAGTATGCAATTTTCACCTCTGACCCAAGAAACTAGTCTTAGGCTTCCTGAACTTTATTGCCTGTTAATAGACTGCTGGCTCTCTTTTCAGCAGTCATAGAAATGGCGGAGAGACATTTAATTGAAAAGAGGGACAAAGCTAGAGCCTGAAAGGCAAAGTCAGTAGGGTTTAAACAAAAAAAAAAAAAAAAATCCAGCAATAATATGTTTGAGGAGGTTTGGATATTCTTTACAAGTTCGTGGCTCTTTACACAAATAAGAAAGACATCATTGATTTAATTATCTTCCCAGGGAACAATGGTGTAATACTCTGAATGGTGCTAAATGATTGATCTGGTAATTCATCTTCTGCTAACAGCTATCTATGCATTTTGTTTCTCTCCAGTCCTCAGACCGGTGACATTAGCAGCAATGTCACGGAGCAGTGCTGGGCTTTCATAAAACACCCACAGATGCTCTTTCCTGCCAGTGTTTAGGGACACATGGTTATAATTTTGTCTGTATTTCTTTGTCGTAGATTACTTTTAACTACATCTGTTCAATTAAAATAAAGAAAGAAAGGCACAGCTAGAGCCCATCAGCTTTATATCAGAAGTAGCCTTTTAATGAAATAGGGAGGTTTAATTTTGTAAGTGTTCTGATGAGTGTGAGATGCCTTTATGTTTTTTCAGAAGTTCTGTTTGGTGAATAGTTAGGAAAGGACATTATTACAGCATAAGGATATTATTGTACACAGAAAGGTATTATTAAAAGTGATTTATTGTTCCATGTTAGGAAACTTATAGGAAAAGTCTGATAATATATTAAACTTGTTTATTAGGGACTTCATATAATTTTTGAATAATGCTGCTTTTTTTTTTGACAAGAGCAATAAACTCTGCTGATATAGACATACGTTGATTATCCCAAGTCAACTGTGTTGCTTAAAGAAACATGCCCAAACAATCAGCTTTTGACAGCTGCATCTCTTGTTATTTACTATAGCCATCACAGTAATAACTCACCATTTCTATATTAATAAGGCAGTGAGTTATTTACTATAGCCATCACAGTAATAACTCACCATTTCTATATTAATAAGGCAGTGAAATTTATTATGATGGTATTGAAAAGTTATTAAGTACTGCATCCCAAGTGACAAAGTACCACAGCACTGTCACTATCCAAAAGCAGTTGCCCATCCATCACAAAGCTTTCCAGATGGTCCTGCATCTTTATCGCTCCCAGGTTGGTGACATCACCTGTTCACCCACTCAAAATTGATGATGAAAGCAAACAGATCTATCTTACTTACATTTACCAAATCAATTTAATTTTACAGGCCGTGGCTTAGTGACATATTGACTGTTTTCCTTAATGGCATCTACTGTACTTAATGCAAAGAACTCATCTTTGAATCCTGGCTTGCATAATGTGGCATTTCGTAATAAATTTTTTATAACATATTTATTTAATGGGAAGAATTATGATTGTTTGTCAGTTCTATTATATGCAATTATTATTCTCTTCAGTTAAATATTTTTTATTTTTCTTTCTGATGTTGTCTTTCTTAATGGCTAAATTCAATTTACCAGTTCCATCTTTTAAAGGGACATCTGGTATATCTCATTTATTTTTCTTCATAATTTGATAATCTCAAATTTACTCCAATGGCAGATTTTGTCTCTATTCATTTAATGATCTTACCTGCTTGGACAGAGTGTTACTGAACTCAAATAAAATCTACCTTGGTGGTGTTTAAATAAATAACAATCACTTGGTTTTAAACAGAAATACAAATTCCTGAAACATCCTCTCAGTTCTGCTCTGAAGAAGGTGACAAAACCTCCTTCCCTCCTTCCTACTTCTAAGTCCACTTGACCCTTATGGTTTCACTCTGCTTCCCTCAGGAGTTTAAAGTTCTTCCTGATTAAATTAAAACCTCAGTGGCTTTGTGGGGAATACATACACAGACCTAGAGAGAGGTTTCTGTGGCTTTAGACCGTGCCATGAAATGTGCGATTTCCTGCCCTCGAGGTCAAGGACACGGTGGAGCATCCACAGAGGGTGAAGAAATAGTCAGTTCTACTCAAACCATTCCAGGTTTAATTGAGACAAAAGCTTTTGTTAGATTTTACAGCTATGCCACAGCAACACCCACTCAATCTCCTGTGCTGGCCAAAAAACTCTTCCTGATGCTGTTGCCACGTTGACTTTGGGTTGGGTCAGTGATTTACCAGCCCAGTGAGCAGGAGCCCAGTGCCAGAGCTGGCTCAGGACAGGGGCGAGTGGCACCTCCCTTCCAGCAACCACTACAGCCTCTCCGCTTCCTGTGTGATGTCACGGAGTGTTTTGTCAGAAAAGCTCCTCTGGCCAGATGAAGAGCAGGTCTTGTTTGTGCTCCCCTTCCTGTGAGCAGCAGCTTTGCCTGAGCAAGGGAAGGTTGTGGCCTTGGTCCAAAAGAACAAAGTATCGCATCCCACCAACCTCATGCAAGACTCTGCTTAATCACGTCAATCAAAGAATTAGAGGAACTGAAGAGTGGAAATAAGGAATTGAAGAGAAAGACAGCACAGACTAATACTGAATGGTCTCCTTGTCCTCACCCTTTTCCATCCAGAGGGAGCAACCCAAAGGATCAACAGCTCCCCTTTGCTGTCAATACATTTAATTCAAACTGAATGACAAGTCCACCCGTTTGTATCTTGCTATTCAAGGACCTGATGTTTGCTCATTTGCAACTGTAAACTGTGTGTTCTTCAAGCAGCGAGAAAGCTGGTGATAAGACCAGGGAGCTGATTGGGGGATAGAGATGACATCGACCCTTGGGGTGATGCTTTGCTCTCGAAGCAGCATCTGCCTGCCTTGCTACAGGACTTCTGCTGCTGCAGCAGCATCTGACTCAGTCACAGCCTCACCACAAGACCCAGATGCAAACAAGAGAAGGATTCAGACTGGTGACACTCTCAGCACTGAGAGCAGTGTCCTTTTTGTACTCAGCTCGGGAGGGGCCGTCTTAAGCACCCTCGCGCACCCTCACCCCAGGCAAGATATACGGCATGAACTCCATCCTGTGTGCACCGAACACTGTGTCCCTTACAGAGGGCTTAACACGGCGGCTAAGCACGTGCTTAACTCAAACACCTGGGTAATCCTGTTGATGATAAGCTCGTGCCTAAGTGCTTTATTGGACCTCAGCCAGAGCGCTCCATGCCTTGCAAAGCTGAGCTCCAAATGGGATAAAACATCACCTATGCGCTGAAGACAAGGTAAGGATGTCACCCCCACCGGCAGCTGCCACGAGTGGATGATCTGTTGATCTGGGGGAGAACATGCTCTCTGCAAAACTAGGTTGGTCTTGCATTGATCAAAAAGCAGCACCACCTCCCACTATAAAACAAATCATCCCTTTTTAATTCCAAATAACAGAATAACCCACATCCTTGTTTCTGCTTTTGCTTCAGTAATAATTTTCCAAAAATCCCTGGAGTCTCTACACTGCTGAAATCCACATGCAAGGAGCAAATCTAGGCAAGGGATCTGTATTATACTTCCCTGCTTTCCAACCACCTGACTGAGTGTGGTGCTGTTTTGCATGTTAGTGCTGTTAAAAACAATGCAAGAAAAAGCCTCGATTTGTTCTGTAAAAGTCACAGACCAGTGGAAGTGTGAAAGTGTCAGACAACAGCAGAAAATCAAGGTTCTTTTTTTTTTTATTTAACACTAGGACACACTCCATATCCATAATAAAAATATTCAGAAATGAAGTCTTTGTTCCTTCTATTTTTCTATTTTGAAAAAGACATTATCTACTGCTCTCTCCCGGAGTGATTTCCCTGACTATAAGGGAGTTATTTTCCTCAGCACTGTCACTGTTTATTAATAATAGCTTAACTTGAGTTTTAAGATGCGCGAATTCCACATGAAGTTTTTTAGAACATAAAGCTTTTTGCTCTGTTTTTATTTTAAAAATAAATATGCTGCTTTCAACATTCTGACACAGATTTTTCCAACGAAGAACACAAAAATAGGGGCTAATATCTATACATAGACAGGAATCCGTTGGCAACTCCCACTGACTGCAGTACAAGTTTTTGGATGCTAAAAAACCCAAGCTATTGGTTTAGGTGCTATAGTATAGATTTGGGAGCATATATGTAAGATTCCATCTCTAAAAGCCTATACCTTTACCTTTTTTAATGTATTGTTTAATTTTTATAGAGATATATGGTACATCTAGACCCCAGAATCTCAAATAAACCTAAATTTAATTCTTAAAACTGTCAAAAGAAAGCCAAAGGGTGCAGAATTAAAGCTTCAAATTGCAACTACTCAAGTCCCTACAAACTAGCGGGAAGCCTGTACACCAGAACAACTTTTAGGAAGCTGTGCAGTTTTCTCCAAGGACTCACATGAAAAATGTTAGAGGAGACATAAATAAATAGCCAAATGGCCTCCTAATTTCCATTTAGAGGTAATAGCATCAGCTCAAGCATACTCTACCAAATATGAGTTGTTTTTCAGCCTCACTGGCATGACAGGAAAATATACTCTGCTCTATAAACAGATTATATGCTTCTTTATAAAGCTCTAAAATATTTTTTTACTTCTGTGACAGGTTTGATTTATTAGAGCTTATTGCTCCTGGTTTTGCCCTCCTAGTGAAGAAATAAAAGTTTAGGATAAAAAGAGCTGCGAAGAATTTGTTCTTATGAATGAGACTTTGAGTTTGCTACAGCAGCAAGAGGCCTGAATTTGGATATTTGACATCCTCCAGTCAAAGGTAGGTAGGTGTGTGTGTGCTTTGGTGACCTGCTCAAAGCCTTGCTTTGAAATAGTCTCCCAGTTGTTTTTCATGGCAGGGCATGAACCGTGATGAAATCACCAAATTTGTGTTCCCTCGCTTTTGTTTAAAAAAAAAAAAAAAAATTACTGCCATCCCTTAAAAGCTTGTTTTCTTTGTTGATTAAGCAGCAGTCAATTTTCCCTTTTCAAACAAGCACAGAGCAGCAGCCTCCCGACCCCCTCGGATATTCGGGCTGCCGGCAAATACTAAAACCTCAGTGACAAACTGCAAAAAAGCTCGACCTTTCCCCTTGTCCGGTGACCCCCTGTTCGATTTGTACTTTAGCTAACCAATACCTGATTAGATAATGCTCAGCTCTAGACCCACAATATGAGATAAAATTCAAATTTATGGCTTTTCATTTAAACTGATCTACGGCACTCTAATCATGACCCAAGCACAACTATATCACAACAAATTCTCTTTGTCCCAGAGTGTGTTTTACGGCTGGACTATATAAATGGACACAATGGACATTGTTTTCTTGGACTTTCTCTGACAAAACTCTGAGTTGATCCCATAGGGAGTCTTGCTATAGGAGAACATAGAAACAGGCCCTGTGAAATTCCTCAGCCTTCTGCAGCAAATTTTTCTTTATCATCAACTGCCTGGCTGCAAAATTTAACAGCAACAGTTCCTCCAGCTTCATCTTCTCTCCCAGTCACTACAGGCTAATCCCAGTATCAACTCTGATGGATATCAGTCACAAAAACTGGAAATCAGAAGTATTCCACAGCTGGAAATACCCAAAACTATGACAACCTTTTGCAAGAGAATAAAAATGTCCTTTCTAAAAATGTACATACAGTCCAAATGTGTGTGTGGCTGTAAACTGTTCCCTACAATGTAAACGTAAGCTTTGGGTTTAAAATTTTATACTGTAAGACTTTAGACTACCCAGCAATCCTAAACAATTGCAAAAAAGGAGAAAATATTTCATAGCAAAATTGATAAAACATGCAGCATCAGAAAAAGGCTGATGAAGACACTCAGCTTTCCTTCCAAAACTATTTTAATACATTTATGTTTTCTCAAAAAGAGGGTATATTTTCGTCAACTTTGAAAGCCGATCACCATTGTACATTCAGTGTTTCTCCTCAAACTCAGATAAAATGGAAAGTTTGATTTTTCCAGTAACTTAATCACCCTCTCTGTAGCCACAGGGAAGTCTACTCCAGACATAAGTACATGAGTATTAGCAATGGTGCAACCCCACTGTGCATTCCTTGGAGCACTGCACACACGAGGTGAAGAACAAGCCAGGACACAGAAAAACACTTTCTTTGGCCTGTGGGATCAGGAGCAGCATGAGCAGGCTGGGATATCTCCCCTTCTGAAGCCACCAGACATAGGTGACCTCTATGGCACCAAGACCTCTTCTAGGAATTACAGGTAATCAAACATAAGAGAATATATTGTCACGATTTACATCAATACAACTCACTCATCAAATTAGTATCGTTGTGGAAAGATTTTAAAACCTCTCACACAATGAAGTCACTTAAGGCCACACCCAGAGCCATATAGAAACTTTGGTTCCATCCTTCCTCCATGTAAGATTAAAATGAAATTTCACCTTGATCATCAGCAACAGCAGAATGAATTCTCATTTGTTAACTGACTTACTGGCACCTGGCTGGATAAACGCCCTCTTCCTCAAAAGTGCCCATTTAATCAGAAAACATCAGCACCAGAAAAGCTTAAAGATCATACTTAAACCTCAGTAAATGATGCCCTTCCCTCACCATTCCACACTGCCTAAGCCCACACAGTAACAGCTTCTTTTCCCGTTTAACATCCCAAGGCACAAGTCCAAGGAAGCAGTGGATTCCAGGGGAGTGTGATAATGAGCATCTGGGCTGGAATGAACATCAGCAAAACCTTCTCCAGAACTACCAGGTCCCCCCACCTCTGTCCTTTAGCCCTACCATCATTGTGTGCCATTTTACTCACTGTGTAGATGCTGGTAACCAGCATTTCTTTGTCTCTCTTCAACTACAATAAATGTATTTAACCCATTTGTTGCAAAAATATTCTGTTTGAAGCTCCTCTGTGCACCACAGAAAACTTCTGGGTGGCTGACCAAATTGCAGATGGACTTGACTGTTGATTTTGTGTGATTTTGCTCCAATACTTTTCAATAGTTTCCCCCAGCTGTCCCAAATAAATAACACTATTCAAATGGCACGAGTCCTGCAGCTTGAAAGGGATTCAGTCTGCCAGCTGTGCTTCCAGCGCTATCAAGATATGTATTTCTTGTCTGGATATCTCAGACTCCAAAATCTCAAATATTTCAAGCAGAAAAATCAGCCTTTAAAATCATAGCATATTACTAGCATCTAAGGGTGTGAAAATCTAGAATATTTCCCTCAGTGTCAGTGGGGTTATTCTGCCCTACACCACATGAGTGTCTTGTCTAAAATACCCTAATTTTGGAATATGTTAAACCTGGAAGTACAGCCATGAATCAACAGTTTTGCTTCAATTTCTGTTATCAATATTTGAGCTTAATTGTGGTGTGGTTAAAGGTCAGATTTTATGGTTTCCTGGTGCCTTTTTCAAATAATAAAGGCTTCTCACCAGCAATTATATTGCATCACAGTCTGCTAACACAACAGAGTGCTGCCAAGTCTATGATTTCTCCTGACACTATTCTGTCACATTGTCACAGGTCTCACAAGAGTTTAAACAGCTGGATGGAAAGTTTGGAATGAACTCACCGAGTGTTTACGGACAGTCGCGAGTAAATCAAACTTCCATTTTTTGTCATATCTGCAAGGCTCTGCTCCACAATGAAATTCCATTTTTCCTGGGAAAATGAACTCCCATCTCTCCAGAGGTCAGCAATGCCCCAGGAGAGCCATGCAAACTCCGCACTGCTCCCCTTATCAGAAACCAAAGGAAACGTACAGATGGAAAGCCGAGATTGTGCTCTGTTCCTACAGCACATTGTTAAAACGATGAATAAAACCATGCAAGAACATTGGTTACATCACAACACAGCAGCAACACCACTTGATGTCTGAATCCCTGACCTGACCGTGGACCGGCCAGATCCACAGTGATACCAAAGCGAGGAAAACGTTGCCCTCAAAGGCAGGGAAAGCAAGAGCCAACACCTGCATTTATCCAAGGAGTCCCTGAGCTCCTTTAGGAAAAGCAGCATTTCCCAGGGCATCTGCACAAGTGTCACAAACCACACCACCCCCACGGGTGCTGGGTCTGACAGCAGCATCCAAACCTACTTCACCAAATGAACAGCAAAATTCCCTTTAAGTTAAATGGAAGCAGGATCAAGCCCCCAGCTTTTGAAGTCCCCTAGTAGCACAAGGTTGCTCAATAGCAATTTTAGCCACACAACACTAGATTTTAGGGCTATTTTAATCATTGTTGACAGAAAGTGGCAATTGGCAACCCTGAAAACAGCACACAGTTTCTTTTCAAACCTATAGTGGAGTGACTTTTGCAAATCCCTCACCCACAGACATACTGCAGGACTGTCCAAGAACAGACTAAAAATGGTACAGAAATGTTCCAACAACACCACTTTTTCCTCTCTTTCCTCAAAAGAAGCATCACCTGCCAATATCCACCCAGACAGATTTCATGCATGAAGAGCAATACTAATTCCTGACATTTTTATTTTCCAATTTACACTTGCCTCCATCCAGAAAGCCCTAAAAGGCCACAAAGCAGTTTGCACACAGACATATGCTCTGGCTGCTGCAGAATAAGACTCACATTGTGCAAATACTTTGTGTTTATAGACACACAAGGACTCAAGAGACCAAAAGAATGTACAGCATCTTACCTCCCAACCGTAACTGGGATCTTTCAGGTGTGGCCGCTGCTCTCCTACAAAAGGGCCAAACTTTTCCCCTGCTTCAATCTTCCTTTTGGTCCATATCCCTAATCCTGCTCCAGGAACGTTGGATTCTCGGAGCTCAAACTCTGAAGGAATGGGAATGTCATCAGGAATGTATATTGGAGCTTTGTAAGGAGAGCTCTCCTTTGGTGTGAAAGCTTCGCTGGAGGTTGCTGGAGAAGACGGCTCTGGGATGCTGATGGATGTTGGACACTGGACATTTGTAGCCTCTCCATCAGCTTCTGGCACTTCCCCCAAGGGAAGTTCTGGAAAGCTCTCATACAAACATTCATCACCTGGAAAAGAAAGCCAAACAGTAGGATTTGAAACAGCCTGACAGATTTTGCATATGAAACCCTTCCAGCCTTCACACAGAACAGAGGGGACGGTTTGGGAGACGGGCGACACCTTCATCAATCACTAAACCTGCAGCACAGCCTCACCCTGGAAGGAGCTGAGCCTCTTCTCTAGTGTAGGCCTGGGGGTACACAGTGTTTCTCAGTATTCCTGACATCAAAAGTGGTTTGCATCATTGAGCACAGGCGAGGGAATTGCACACAGATGTATAGGCAGGCACACCCCACTGTCCAGTCGGGCCTGGATACAGAGCTTCGCCTCACACGCGCTTTGAAATTACAATTGAAAGCCAGCATTATAAGTTACAACTGAAATCTAAGAGAAGTGAAAAGCAGGAAAGACTTACTGGTCTTTCAGAGAGACAGATTGAACTTAAAGTAGCCAAAATTAAGTTTGATGGCCTCCAATTAGTCTTTGGAGAAAGGATCCAGCCTACCACACAACTCTTGGCAAGAGCTTCAGCTGATGTAAATCAGTGTCTTACCATTGACCTCCAAGAAATGCAATGGTCTAAAATAAGTTCAGGATCCAAACAGCACCTTATAGAGAACATAAACCTTCTCCTCTTACAGTTGCAAAAAAAAACCTGGGGCAGATCCAAAACACATTAAAACCAAAAAAACTTTCATCTCTGGGGCTTAGCCAGCAAACAAAAAAAAAAAAAAAGAAAAAAAGAAAATCTCACTATATTTGACAGCCTAAAATGTAAGACTGATTATAAATTCCTTTTAGTCAAAAAACTCTGAGTTACTTCAGCAGGGGCTTTAGCTGCACCCGCAAAACAGTGTTCAGCCCAGTAACACATGCAAAAAGCAGCAAAACTAAAAAAAAAAAAAACCCCAAACTTCTCTATTATTTATATTCATTTAACTTTATTAATGTTATTGGGCTTTTTTACGCACCAGAATTCATTCCACTTAATTCAAACCTAAGCAGGAGGTGAGAATACTGTTCTCCAAGGACTGAAATTGAGACATCAGGTATTTAAAACCTGAACATGAGGATATTTGCATAATATGGTTGGCCCAGAAACTAAAGCATTACACCGGGCTTGGCATTCAAAATGACTCTGTTTCAGTGAAGAAACAGGAAACTTTAAAATGTTCTTTCAATTTCTTGCTCATTTAAGAAACTATCCATGGTAGATTAGCACCGTATGCCTTTTCCACTGGAAACTGGTCATAGCCCATTGTCTCTCACATCTTTGTTACGTATTATCTCACGGTTTTGTATCTGTACTTTCATGCTTCTGGTACTGCCTAAGACAAACACTGGGACATAACAAATCATTGGAATAGATTGCTCCCATCACAGGACTGGCAAACTGGATTCTTCATCTGTGAGCAATTTATTCACAGCCATGAACTGTTTTTCTTTCTTTTATGTGGCACTGGCTATGACCTCATACATGTCACAGGAAAGTTCAGCTACCCATTCCCTCGGCCTCCAGTTTGGCAGACCCTCCCTGCACTTTAACAGTAGAATCCAATATTGATTGGTTTGTCACTTTCCTAATACCTGGAGCTCCGAGAAGTAGAAAATCTTGACTGACTCCACCATTTACCTGAGAAGGACACAGAGAGGGATTTTCCATTGCTTATGGTTCAGAAATCCTACCTGTCATAGGTGACTTTGTCAAAGAGGCTCAAGGGCTCAAGAAAGAGCTGGTGCAGAGAGCTTGCTCTGTGCCTACCACTTATAAGCCCAAGCCCATACTTTCCTGCCCACATCAACACTCATCCTGGACTCCAAAGGGTAGGAAAGACAGCATGGAAAGGGCAGAGACAGAGCTCCACCTGGATGCCCCCACTCACTTCACCCTGCACTGAGACAACCACATCAGCAGACATCTCTGTTACACCATGGCACTGCTGCTGTCCCCAAACACACCCCTGCTCCAGCGTGGCGGGACAGGTGACAGAGCTTCATCCACACCTCCTGAGCACCCCCAAAACTTGAATGTGCTCCCTGACTTCACAGGCCAGCAGCAATGTTGCATCCACCCATTCAGCCTTTCAGGCTTGCTCCCATTCAGATGTCTTCCCCCAGCTGTTTAGATTGCAGTCCTGCCTAAAAGACTTCAGCTGTTTGTGAAACAGGGGTTAAAAAAACCCTTAACCATGTATACACATGGGGTGCAGGAAGAGAAATCACACAAGGAAAGTGATCTGGATGATGAGAAGCACATGGCTCACTGGAAGGGGGGTGCCGGGGGTAAAACTTCAGGCATCTAAATCCCTCTGATTTTCCATGACAGCTGGATGCCTGACACTCAAACTCCTTAAAAAGCCCATCTCACACAGTCACTGCTGTTGTACCGGTCCCGCCAAGCAGTGTCCCATAAAACCAAGGCTGCATTCCGCAGTCAACTCTCCTCAAACAAGTAACAGAGTATCTCAGCCAAATCATTTAAGTCACAGCAAGCAATGACCTGCTGTGTGCCTGTCCCAAAGGGCCACCTTCCTCAGCCCCGCTTGCCAGCAGCGCCTGCCCACAAGCCAGCACAAGCTGAGCCTTAAACCTTTAGCAAGCACAGCTTTACAGATGTTTCATCTCCCCCAGGGACAGTCCAGTTTAATTTCTCTCTCGCAGACTCAAAGGCCTCAGTTATACTTATCTCAGTCATTCTGGCTACGCACATTTTTAGTCATATAGGGTCAAACCTGCAGCTGATAAATTGGCCTCTGGAAGCCTGGCAGGGAGACAAGTCCGTTTGCTGGGTCTATTGTGCCTCCTTTGATTTCCAGCGGCCACACCCGATGTCGTCGTTAAGCTCAGGCTTTCAGCTTGAAAGCTCTGGAAAATATAATACTCCTCTATGCCCCAAAGCTCTAACAGTGTGGGTAAAATGGATTACTGAAATAGTCCTTTGCCTGAAATAGCAATGTATTCTAGCAAAAAAAATTATTTTTAAACCTCAAAATAGACAGAGTTGAATTATTGCTGACCAAGACGTGGGAAGACCATTAAGACATATTTGTGAAATTAATGATAGAAAGAGCTATATTAAAATCACCATACATGAACCAAGGTTCTAGTCTTAATTTTCAAAGGGTGTGTGACTACTCCCCATAAAATTTACACCCACACGGATCAGAGGGACTACCCAGCATTACCATAGGGTATTGACTGATAGAAAACCTTTGTAAGGTTAGAATTAGACATAGGGATTGTGCTGATAAGCATCATTTTCACAGTGAACTGCAAATCATTCACACAGATAGCATTTTAGTTTTGAAATTCAAGATGGCTTCTTTAAATTCCAATAATTATCTCCACTAGAAATGGGGTGAAATGAAAAATGAGGCCCCTGATAAGGGAACAGACCAGATTAGGTTATGTAGAAGCTTAGATATTAGTCTCCATAAAATTCCTCACCATTATTTTACAATAAAAACATGAGCAATCTTCAACGGAAACCCAGGAGTAAAGGTTAATTGCTACTAAAAGGCCAGGGCGGACACCTGTGTTTGCACTTTTGTCACAACCTTGCCCACCAGCACAAAAGAGCCCACATGGCCGTGTGCTGGGGATGTGCCTGATGAGGATGGGAGAGCGACGTGCCAAATCTACCACTGTAGCTCCAGGGCCTGGGGTCATTTCAAGACTGAGAGGCCTTCTGTGCATGGTTGGGAGGAGGAGAGGACTTCCTTCAATCCCCATGTTTCCTAGTTCAGCCTGGTTTTCCTCTCCAAGAGCAATTAGGTAAGAGGCACTAATGACCAGGGCAGAGGTTGCTGAACACAGCCCAGTGCTGCTGTCGGAGGCATGCTAGGCCGCGCGCTCGGCGGGGCTGAGCCTCCCTGCAGCTGAAATACCACACCATGGCTCCTCACAGCGAGCAGATGTGCTGGCCTGATGCATTTATCAGTGTTTCAGGGCACTCTTAAGCTCCACACAAAGCCCTCCAAGGATCAAGTCTACATCCTATATCTCCACATCTCCAGTCGTAACAAACAGAAACATATTCATAGAGAATACCTGTTCTTCCTTTCCTCAGGAAATTTGTGCCTAAGGATATACATTCTCAAAGTGACTATTGACTGATAAACACTCTTACATGTAAATCCAGTTCTCTGGACTTGGATTCATGCATGTGGCCACCAGTGATTTAATCATAAAGTAGATGGCTGATTACTCCAGAGGGAAGGGGTAGGCTGAAAGTAAAGGCATCTAGAGAGTCTACTTCAGAATGCCATCACCTTCTGAGCAGGATAAAGTGAGACTTGAGATAAATGTGAGAGTGGCTTTTCAATGAGAAGAGACACACAGTTTCATGCCTGCAGCTTCTCAAAGGTAAGATGACCCCTAGTCCCAAAGATTAGGCACCATGAAGACATAACTCTTATTTGACGAGAGAATTCCATCACATCAAGAGCTTTGAGCTCCACTAGCTCTATTGACTGTGCCTGATACAAGCCTTCAGCAAGGATGCATTAATGAAGGTTTTAGGGAATACAGTAGGATCAAGTGAATTGACGCCTTCTCCTACAGAAGGTGAGGGTGAACCTGAATGTACCACAAAGCCTTAAGTCGGAACCTTGAAAGAGACCAGTGAGCATTTCTATTTGTTTGACCTAGTATTGTTATTCAGTGCAGAGGAAATCAGCCTGGAGTATTTGCAGGGATATCTGAAAAGGAGACAGGCATTTCCTGTTGCATACAAATGGACACCTTTATCTGAATTTCTGTTTGAACAAGTATTAAAGAAAAAAAACCCCATATCTATTACAGGCAGAGACTGATTGATTACAAAATATATCCACATCAGTCTAAAATACAGGAGGTCAATAAAAACAGAAAATTAAGAGAAGAAACCCATTTGCTTCAAAAGGAGCTCATAGCCATGAATGAAATGGGAGCCACCTGACAGTCCACACGAAGCAGGCACAGCTCAGAGAGGCCAGAGGAGAAGTAAAGAAGGATCCTTGGTTTTAGAAACATTCAGAGATTGGGTTACTATCTCCAGGCACAGGCAGGACTCTAGCCAAGAGCTACATTACTCTACTTGAACACTTTATCAGTCAACGTACCTGAAACTGGTTTGTGCTGCTCCCTTTTCACAGAACTGTTCTGTGGACCTGGACTTATTGACAATTATTTCTTATTTGTATTGTCACACAGTCTGGTGTCCCCAGGCAGCACCCCGTTGTGAAAAGCATCAGAGAGATCTAATCAAGTGAGATTAGATTCTAGCCAGACTACAGCTAGTAATTCCCAGTTAGGTAAAATCATAAAAAACGGGAGAGAAACACTGTTTTACAAATGGCAAGTTCCATTGTACAACAAAAGAGATTACAAGTACCTTTAGAGATAAACACAGCACTTGAAGCTGTTCTGAATCATTACTTCAATTACCAAGGAGAAATACTTTCACAACCATTAGCCTTCAAATACATGGGGATTTTGCATATTTGTATTACTTGACCCTAACACAAGTATGAGAAAACCAAAGCTGTCCAAAACACACTCAAAAAGTCCAACCCCAAAAACCACGCTCATGGACCATGCAATGAGAGCAAGGGGAACCAAAGCATCCTTGTGGTGGCCCCTAAAGGCCAGATTCTGACTTCTCTTACACAACTGTTAAATCTAAAGTAATTACTTTAGACTTCCACCAAGGAATAAACGAGATCAGCGTCTCTCCTGGAGTTAGCCAAAATTACTCAAATTTCTTCAGATTGACACTAATGTAACAGAATGAGAGGGAAATGTGGTGCCCAGATTTCAGCCTTCCCTTCGTGCTCGTGACACTGCTGCTCACAGAGGGCATTCGCCCAGCAAAGCTCCCACACCTCAGCCTTGAGCCACAGCGAGCAAACCCTTCGGCGTGCCGGCAGAAGAGGGAGTTGTAGGAAAAGCTGCACAGACAAAGGCAGGAGAAAAAGGCAGCTCGAGGCTGGCTGAAATACATAAATCACCAGCTTCTCATGGTGCTGCACTGTAGGCAGCAATACCTACATGAAATGCAAAGGGAGCTCAGCCAGGATCACTGCTAGAGTGCCCAGTGCCAAGGGCTTCGGGCTGCTGGTGGCTTTGGTCCGTGCCTCATGGCAAGCTGCACACAAGTAACAGTGCAGATAATCCACAACACAAATTAAAAACCTTCCTTGCATGGGAAGCAGTTTTTGCTTCTCAAATTATAGTGTCTGCAAAAAACAACCCTGAAACAAGTAGCTCATACTGGAAGGAGAAGGGATCAGCACCAAGCACTCAAGAGAAATCTGTGCCCAGGCAAGTGAGAAAAGAAGCCGAACACATTCTAGAGCATAAGTCCTTTAAGGGAGGATAATTTCAGCATTGCCAAGTGTTGGTACTAGACCAGCAAAGTTATAATACAGTAACTGTGTAGGGACCTGCCTGCGGTCTCTGGCAATTCTCACCATCAGCCCCTACAATAACTGGTAGCGTTTGGTGCTCTGTCTAGTGTCATTCATGTCTAATTGAGTAACACAGTCAAAAGCATCTGATGGGGACCAGACACTGGCTTTTAATTAGGGTCCGGCACTGAGAGACTATGGGTCAAATTCTACTTTCATTTGCACAGGAGCTGCTCTCCTTGATGTGGGGGGAAATTGCACCTGCATAACTGGAAAGTAAAATTTGGCAGCTTGTGTTCCTTTGCACTTTCCATATAAATTACTGTACTACATGCAGCAACAAAGGTTTATAAATGTTGGCTGGCATGCACTGAATTTATTTACAAGTTAAGTCTAATTTTATTTATAGTTCCAGTACAATCATCTCTGGTAGAAATATTTATGTTATCTGTACTTCTGGTCTGTTAGAGTCTACTGCAATCATAAACACCGCTGAAAAATTATTCGCAGTTAGCAGGGTTTAAACTACCCATTATATCACTAGCTAGTGCCAATAAACTTTGGTGCTGGTTGATAAAGTTTCCTCAGTGGAATAAATATATATTTGACTTTCAAAACCTTTCCTGGGTTACACAGAGTGGGGGGTAAGAGAAGAGGGAAATGCCAGCTGGAGGATTTGACATGCTGAGAGCCAGATCTGCAGCTAGCAGATTCTGGAGAGATCCACACCGGCTGGGAGGCAGCTCAAAGCATGCTGAAACTCTAACTAATAGCTTGAATTTTTTATCTTGGTAAAATATTTCAGCTGATGGGAGCTGCAGCAGCTAACCCATACTCACTAATGCCCTTTGTGACTCTCTATATGGAGTACACCCAAGGGGGGGAAAAAAAAACTCTGCCTTGAAATTTTTAGCCCTGAGTACTGGTCACTGCTAAGGGAGGAAAAATGGATTAGAGGAACCAGCTTTTGTTCATTGTTTGATTGCCATAATGGTAAACATGACATATATTCTCACACTGACACGGCACAATAAGCCAACGAGCTCAGGACAAAACTAAGGACAAGAAGGTTAAATGTGAATTAGTGAGATCAGCCACTTATATACAGAAAATACTGACTAGGAACAAAATTTAACTAAATCTGTATCAGCTGGGGTAAGACAGAAAAGGTAATGCACTTTAACAGTCCCTGCCATAGTGAAAAACTATTGCTATAAAAGAACGTTTTTAAATCAAAACAATTACTTAAACCTACAGTATTATAATCAACACAAATGAAACTTTATCTCGATGTAATAAATCAGTGTAACTGAACTTCTTTTTACTCATTAGTAGACCTTTACTGTTTTAAACTGAGAAGTGTCACAAAGTAGCACTGGAAATCACATGCCTCTTTCCAACAGAAAGCAGTAATAAAAGACGACTATTCTACCAAATTATAATGAAGACAGATAACAGAGTGAATTATAAAACAAAGGTTATAGATAGAGACTGAGCCTTGTAGAGGTAATGACTTTTAATTGGATTGAGTTTATCATATTTTCAGAGGTACAGCACAACCAGAAGAAAGGATTAGAATTATTTCCACATTTCATTATTTGGCATAATGAGAAAACAGAGGGAGGTCCACATCCCTGATGTGTTTGGTAAGCCACGGGAGATGTCGAACATGTCAGTATCTGGTAGAGTACGGTCCTGAGACACAAATGCATTCGCTCCCTTATAATGCGGCAAAGTGTAATCACTTGAAAAAAAAATGAGGGGAAAAAAAAGCCAGGTCATGAAGTTTTGTTTCAAAAGCACACTACTAATAAAAAGGAATTTAACTCCTTCCTGCCAGCAGGCACTCCAGCACTAGCCTACAAACACCCATCCATCTGCTTTGGGAAGCTGAGGATTTCTCACTCTAAGCACCAATAGCTTAAAAGAATAAACCAGTGACGGCTCAGCAACCCCAATCCCTCCCTCATGTATAGTCACACCACCAGGGCAAAAAGGCTCTGGGGAAGCCACTGGGGAGGGGACCCACACTACCTGGATCCCAAAGGTCCTGCACTCCACCTGGGAAGAGCAGAGGACAGAAACCACTGGGGAGAAGGCAGCTCAGAATATCCCAAGTTGGAAGGGACCCACAAGGATCATCAAGTCCAACTTCTGGTCCTACAAAGGACAACCCCAAAAAAGATGGGGATAAAAGGAGCAAAATCTGAGGGATTATCAGAGAAGGCCCAGTAGACACAGCAGGGTACCAATGAAATACCTGCTCCTGTGCTATATCCAAACATTCCAGGAAGGGATGGACTTCTGGGGAGCTGCCTCTGGAAAACTGAGCTGCTGTATAGCAGAGTTTTGCACCAGCAGCCAGACAGCTTTTTAATTATGCAATTACAGTGAGAGAATATTAATTATACTCAAGTGACACTGTGATACACTGTAGTTAAGTCCTTGAAGCTCTAACAGAAGTACTCATAACAAATACACTAATCAGGAAAAGTATCGGATAATTAATCCTACAATACTGTCCACTTCAAAAACTCAAGGTCTGGCAAGAGTGGCTTCCAGCATTTGTTTCCGAGGAGATACAAGGCCACAATTTTTCCTGCAAGTGACTTCTCAGCAGAAGGTCACCCAGTAACTTGCAGGACATACTTAGCTGATTGGAAAATCATAAATCTCAAGAGCAACTATACTTCATGTCAGGTTTGCAGGTGTATTCTGCATCATTCTGGGGCATCAACATATGTTTATACACTATATTTTTAATTTTTTTACAAAAAACCCTTTGGGACACTTATTTCATCATATGGGTGTACACATTTATTCCTGCATGACAGCAGCTGTTTTGAGTGGGATTTCTCTAAAACCTGTATGAAAATTCGTTCCCATTTGTCTCCGTGAAACCCAGGTCATTGGCTGGCACACGTTGGCAAGTTTTTCTCATTAGTATGTCACTCTAAAAAATAGACACATGTTTTCACAGTGCAAGAATCTTTTTTTCTTTCCATGAAGAAGAAAAGCATTCTGAACTGGATTTATCTACATTATCTCCACCAATTTGCTCCAGACACTGCCCCTTCCTCCAAACACTTCCACAGTTTTTTCTGACAAACCAAACTCTACCTGTGCCAGCCATATATTCTAAATAAACACTACTTCACTTTTAATCACAACAACATATTTATGGTCAATAAAATGTATTTATGTTTCCAGCCACATTTCAGAAGGCTGGTCTGTCCCAACAAATGGGATTCTTCTTAATGTCAGTGGGACTTCTGCCATCAAGTTTACTAAAATGATTATTTCAGGGGTGATGCAGATAAGATTTGTACATGGAACTGACTGCATTTACTGCAGGCATCCAAGCACAACTGGGAAAAAGCAACTTGCTGCCCTACAACAAGCCCCAAAGTCCACGGTAGGATGACTTTAAACAAGGATGGAGGCAAAAGGAAACTACACCCATTAAGTACAGCTAAATTCTCAGTTACCTTTCTAAGACAGTTTATTTTTTCTAGAAAGCGTGGCATACATGAGTGTGAGGAGCTACAAGGACCTGTAGCAATTATTTTTCTTGGCCTCTGTATAAGAGGACAAAGGGAAACACTGGGCTTTTTGCAACCAAGACATCCATATGGAGATAAAATGAGGGCCCAGTTCCTCCATCACCACAGGCTCCAAGTGTTTCAGCCCAGCTGAAGATGCTGCACTGCCTCAATGCCAGCAACCAATGCTCTCTCCCCATGCCCTCTCTACATCCTCTGCTGCTGAAAGGTACTTGAAAAACAGAAGTTAGTTTTCCCCTGAAAATCCTTCATTTCCTCTCCACTCTCGCCCATTTCTTTCCTTTCCCTTCCTTTTCTCAGAGCTGTTTCATTTTCTTTTCCATGTAATTACCAAAAAATAATGGAAAAACATTCAGAGAAGTTAAAGAAAAAAAAAAATCCAAACCCCAAATATTACAGCTTTTAGTTTTGCTGAGCAATCAGGAGACTTGTTTTAAAAGGAAAAGTGTTTGCTGAAATCTGGCAAATCCAGGATGTTGTCACCTGCTTTCTATAAAATTGTTCCTCTTGTAATTTAGAAACTCCTCCAAGAGTGTTTGTCTGGCTGCATTTTTACCTAGCACACCTCTGAAGGGTGGGCTCTCTGTGGTTGAGTGCTTGGAGGTTTTCAACACTATCTAAGAGCTTTCCATTCTTGCCTCTTTCCCGTGGCTGGTGGTCCACAGCCAATGCTGGGAGGTGCCTGTTCTCTCTTTTAACACATATTTTCAACCTCAGCCAAAAGTTCTTTGCTACTCCCTACACTTGGACACAGAGCAACACCTCACTCTGTTCACCCCATTTTCCTATTCTTCAGAGAAGAATGAGCAAAAATTGATTACATCCATCTGCATTGTTAAACTTTGTTGAAAACTTCTACTGCAGCTCTCAAGGACTAGGAGCCTGCCCAAGTCTCACATTTTTTGAGAGCTCCACGCAAGCCAAAGCTCCACAGACAGAGAAATCACAGACACAGAAACCACTGGGGAGTTTTTGGCCAGCAAACACCAGTTTTTCGAGCTCATCTAGTCAGAAAAAGATCAAGAAGATATTTCAGCACACACAGGACTAACAGGAAAGACCTCCTGGGCTCTCACCTCCCTGGTCTACCAAACCACAGAGTCTTTGCTTATACTGGGAGCGGGAAGCTCTAACACTGCACACTCAGTTACTTTTGCAAACATATCCAGTAACAAATTCTCCCATTCCCTCTTGGGTTTCCCATTTCTTCCACGGGATCATATTATCTCATTTGCTTCAGATGAGCTCCATGGTGAATAGCTCATCTCTCCCCAGTGCTTTGAAGATGCAAAGCAGGACAGTATGGAAATGCCAAGTGTTCCCGTAGCACCAGTAGCCTGTCGGAAGGCGGGAGGAGTGACAGTCCTTATTCTGATCACATCCTCCCTCCAAAATCAACAGTGACACCAGTGTGAAACCAGAACGAGACCCCCGCTGTGAAACAGTTAACATCAGTTAGATCTATTTTGACTTTAAAAACAGGAAAAAAAAAAAAGGAGTGAGACTACAGTTTATTTTACATGGTTTCCTGGTCAAAGCCTCAAACGTTCTGTAGATATTTATTAATATATATTAACTGTAAAGAAAGTTAACTGCTAATGTAATTTATTCCCTTCTTTGTTCCATACACCTTGTATTGCTTTCTCTGAAGCTGTTGATCTTGGAGAATCAGAGGGGTCCTGGGGAGCCGCTAACAGAGAGCAATAAATCAGCACTCTGAAAGCTTCTGGTTCATCCCAATAACTTGGAAGAAAATTTGAAAAATAATCTTTTGCTTCTTTTTTTTCTTCCAAACTGGCAATCTTCACAAGCTCTATTGTTTTCATGTGCAGGCTGATATATGACAGCTTAAATAAATACATAGTTCTTAATGGAGTAAATTCAGCCTTCATGTAACTGGATGCCATGCCATTAGAGACCTTGGCCCAGGCAGTGCTCTCCATCCCAAAGGATCTCACAGGATCCTACAAACTCAAACTAACATGCAGTTGTTATATACTTTAATTCTACCTATTATGTCACTATGGGCTAATCTTCTGTTATAAAGAGTACTTAACTATATATCTATTTATGTTTATGGACATGGATTTAAGTACTGTTTATAATGACAAGGATGTATATATACAACATGTATATGTAATATAATATATATATAAACACAGAGACACATCCTAAATCACAGAAGTGATGGAGTGCTTGAGCAAAAATGCCTTGAGAAGCTGGGAGGTTTTTTATGTCAGGAAAATAATGTGCCTTTTCCTGAAATTGTTCTGAAAGTAACTTGAATTCCTTCAGTAAAAATTAGAGCCAAAAATGTTCAGAAATTTTCAAGCTAGACCGTTATGCTTCGCAAAGCCTTAAGTCGCTCTCACAAGAGATCTTGGGTCAGATACCCTTCACTGTAGCACCAGTGTCTCCACCAGGAAAGAAGAGCAGAGCAGAAGCAGCATGGACTGCACTTGCTCATGCAACAGTGATGCAACTGCTGCTCACAGAAGACACTTCCAGAGTGAGGAAGTAGAAGTAACAAATTGCATTTTAAGTTTTCCCTGGTAAGTTCACTAGAAACTGAAGTCAAATATAAGCAACTCCTCCTAGAGGACTTTTCAAAGCAAGTCTCAGACTGGTATTTAGCTGACCTTCTTCATACTCCTGTGAACCTCAGTTCAGCAGGTTTGGTAAGGCCATGCTTGGCCAAGGCTTGGAGTTATCTCCAAGAATGTGATAGGAAAAAAATCCAAGCATTGTCATGAGAGCGTGTTGAAAGAACTTACAGTGCACAACCACGACTCCATCTCTTGACCGCAGCCTTGTAGGTGAACAGAACCAACCCACGGTGACAAATCAGTGGCATGTTTAGAAAACAAGCAATTTGTCTGGACTTGGCATCCCTTGGCCCCTTCCCACAGAGCTGCACTTCACATACGGACCACATGGGAAAAGTTGGAGATTAGCAAAGTGAGAGTTCCAGGAACTCTAAAGCAAAGACTGAAATCTGGTGAGCCTTGTACAAAAAGCCCGTGTTGGGTCCAGAGAGAAGTTGCATTTTAGTGAGATCAGCTGGAGGAAGAGGAGTTAGGAGCCAAGCACCAGGATGAGCCTGGCTATGGGATTCCTCTCAAGGAACTGTGTTCAGAGCTGGCTGTGCCCCGCCTCACACTGTGTCATCCCTTTTTCCCTGTTGAAGCCAACACCATTCCTCCCCAAAATCACTGGAAGCACCAGAACATTGCAGGTACCAACCTTGAGGGAGCACAACCCATAGTCCAAAGCTTGAGAAATACTTCCCAAACCCAAAACAACCTGAACAAATGCTGTGGCCTGCAAAGAGCTTTGGTCTCTTAGCAAATGCCTTTAGAGAGGACATCTCCAGGGCTGGGACCACCAGAGGTTCTGCCCAGTTCCCAGACTGGGCTGGCAGACCCCCACCATGCTGGAGTGCCCATTTCCATTCCCTGCTGCCCACCAGGGACTTCATCTCAGGATTAACCTTGTGTTCCCTCACCAGAGGCTAAAACCCCAACTCTTACGCACCCGCAGGGAATTTTGCAGGACAGAAAGGGCTCAACGTGTGTTTTGCCCAGGTATTTTAGCGGAGCAGGATAGACCAAATAAATACCATTTGTTTTTTAAAGTGCAAATCCCAGCAACTACTTTGAACAGGAGCATTTGGTAGTTGACACATCTACGGATGTTTTAAATCATAAGGGCATCCACTCCATTTTAGTTTTAATGTGTTTGTGTGCGAAGTTCTTTGTCATTCCAGCCCACCTGTCTCAGGGCACAGAAATCAAAAACAGGAGTAACTCTCAAATTTCACCTCAATTTAATCCATCACAGAAAGCAGACTGGTTTTGCACTGTATTAAAAAAAAAAAAAAAAGGCACCCAGACATTTAAACAAAGTGACACAGATCATCAGCAGATCAACTGAAAATGACAGCTCAATCAAACAAATGTATGTTGAGAATTTCCACAGGGCAGCTCTAGCTGCAGCCAAACCAAATTTGTTTAGTATACATAAGTTAGCTGCTTAGAAACATTCAGTATGCTGCTAGCCAGATGATGACTTTCCCAGATAAACATCTATTTAACCAAGCATCCCCCCACCCATGAAAGTGCTAGCAGAGTTTTGATGTATTCTAGTCTTTTAAGAATCCGACTTTGCTCTGGTGGCAGACTGGTACTGACCCACCCATGCAGCCCTTAACTAAAAATAATTAAGCACCACTTTAAAAAGTGTTATAACCACCAAAAGGTAGGCAAAACTCTATAATCCTGATGGAGTGCTTCTCGCTGCCAATAAATTCACAAAGTGGCATCAGGGTGAAATACAAATTACGAACTTGGGAAGCGCCAGAGAAAACTGCACATCCTGTGTCATATATCAAGGATACAGAGAGGAGGGGATTTGTCTGATTCTTCTTTTAAAGTGAGGTATTCCTCCTGAAATCAATGACAAATCTCCTATTGATTCCAGAGGTGCCACAAAAAGCTCTTGCAAGGAAATATGTTTGTAAGAGCTCCCCTCTGTTATTCTGCCCTGCCTTAGAGCAGATTTTCTGTGGTGTTATTCACTAACAGTCGACGTTAAAAAAATAGCCTTGAAGATGAGGAAGTAATTCGGCAAATTTAGTTTAAAGGTCATTAAAATATACAAGTAGTTTCAGCCAAATTCAGACATCCAAGCAAAAGAAGTTTTGGTTCAGACAAACAGTACTGCTCCCTGCTCTGGGCAAAATGAAGGCATTGGATTTCAGCCAGACTAGAAGGATGTGGTTCACATCTACTGAAATTAGTGGCCCAAAGCCCACCTGATGTGAAATAGACAGACTTTATTCGAGGTGACCATTTTAGGGACCAGTGGCACACTTGCTGTTCACCCAGCACACTTGCACGTGTGTTTAAGGAATGATCATGTCACTATATAACTCCAAGATGAATAAAGAACTGGCTAACACAATGATTTTAAATATAATTTATCATTTTGATGAAAGTCTATTTTTTTTTAATTTTGGAGGGGTTTTTTGACCTCTGATTTGTTAAAATAAATGACTCAAAAATAAAAACTACTAGGCAACACAAAGCCGCTCTTCAAAATTCTGTCAAACAAAGGAGTGCCTATAAAGCACATATTCTGATGGACATCTGTTTACTATTTAATATCCACAAAGAAAGTATTTACAAAAAAAAATACAAATGCAACAAATTAGGAGGCCTGTGATGCTGGCGCATCCCGAGGAACGGTGTTTACACAAGGATCAGAGGGATGTGGGATGGCAAGGGAGAAAATAGGTGCTTACAGATATGTCACAACTTATTTCCTGAGGGAAAAAATGCACCAAAAGGTGGCTTGTAAGTGATGTAGCCACCCTAAATAACCAGTACCCAACCTAGAGGCTGCCTGAAAAAGCCAAAATCAGCTACACTGTGCCAGCAGTAAGAGATGCATTTTTGTAGGCTCTCACTGCAGAAGAGGAGACCAAGGCGTCTGTGTTGGAATGCAGAAAACCCAGTGTCCTGTTCTCATCACCAGTGTCAGAAGTCTGCAGAGCCCATGAGATGAATAAAATGAAGTTGGGCCTTAAAGTGTCAGAGTCTGATGGGAGTGGGAGAGAAAAAAATTCCTGAAGTACCCGCCTGGTGGGAGGGGTTTGCTGTACACAAAAACACTCAGTGTTGAACACTGTAGATTTCCTTTAAAAGTATCTGTTTGTGGGGAGTTTAAGTCATCAGTTTTGAGTGCATAATTTTTCTTCTGCCAAAATTTGCACATTGACATATTGCTGGGAAAGAAAACCATGGGAAAGCTGGGATGAAGGATGACAAAATTCAAAGTATTAACCCCACAAAGAATTCCAGCTGGATATTGACTTTTTCAAATGCTGTTTCTCCCAATGCAAATGAACCACCTGATGACACAGTGCAGACATCATAACACTCAAAGTTTGTATTATTTTCAGTGGCACAAAATCATTTTTTCCCTTTTCCCCTTCCACTTCCCCTAAATATAACAAAAAAAGGAAGCTAAAGCTGTCCATGCAATGGGAAATAAACAAAATGCAAACAATCAAATTAACACTCAGAAGAGAAGCGACCATAAAAATAAAAAGTTTAGGCAACTTAACCTGGTCTACCCAGAACAGCAACAAACAAACAAACAAACAAAAAACCTCAAACGCCAAACACAAAAGTAAAGACTCCCTGGAATCCCTCCAAGACAACAACAACAAAGGGGGTTTGGTAATTTTTTTTTTATTTCAGCAGTATGGCTGCTCTCAAATTTTCTCTCTGGAGAAAACCAGCTCAGATGAAATCCATGCAACTTCAAGTACTACCATCTTCTTTTTCTCTAACCCCAACATACAAGCTACACGTAAAACACAATTCCAGACTAGTTCAGCTGCTGTGTGAACTCCACTGACAAACCTATCAAGGAAGGTGATGCAGATCATGATTGGTAGCAGGGAAACCAAAGACCAAATCATAAAATCTTCATGCCTATTGACAAGAGGTTTATCTCTTAAATCTAATTTTAATTCAAGTGTGTAAAGCAATTTTATTCTTAGGGAGTTAAACACACAAGCTCAAAGAGACAAACAGAGCATACAACCCACAAAGATACCTTTTTCCCACTGCTCGCTGAAGAAAATGTACCTGGGACATATGATATATAGATAGATAGATAGATAGAGAGATAGCTAGATAAAAGATAGCTCTATCTAATCTATTTCCTTTTCTCCCAAAGGCTTGGCTCCCTAAGGTCCTGAGTACCCATCCTGCCCATGGCAGGAGTCCAGAAAACCGTGCAGCTGCCTCAAAATGAACAACCAAACCAGCAACACTTTTGTGGTTTTCCCAGATTATTAGGAACCACCAGCAGCATTTACAGCCCTGATTCAGGGCTAATTTAACCCAATCCAGACTAGAACTGAACCAGCTCACAGTGGGTGTTGATAAGCTTAGTATGAATAAAGATGACTGTAGAAGTTAACAGAGATAACAGCTGGAAGCAAGAAACTCTGCTTCACAACCATGGCCAACACAAGGAGATCTGCAGAAATCAAAGCACAGGATGCACTACAGTTTCCACTGCATTCCTCAGCCTCAGAGATCTGCCAATATTTTGCACGTAAGCATGCGGGCCTTCAAAAGAGTCGGGTTTGTCCCAAGAAAGTACAAAACAATCACTACAAAGGCAAGTAATGAAAAATCCTCCTCCTGAACAAACATGCCGTAAAAATGTAGTATAAATCATAAAATCCAAATGAAAACAACCACTCCCCCCCCCCCCCCAAATTGCCCAAATAATGGGAAGGCGAAGTTTTCTCTGATTAGATTAAATACTGCAAAGCTCTTTCCAACTCCAGTAACAAACTACTTTGAAAGCAGTGACAGAAAGCAATGCAACAACACTGAGCAAAGTCAGGATTGATGCAGAGCTCTGGGACAAAAGCTTTGCCTTCTCTCAAAATGCATGGAAAAGGCTTCTCACAAGTGTGCCACCTTGACTAACTCCACTCTCAGGGGTTTGCTACTCAGGTCAGTGGAAGAAAAATGAAGCTAACAAATGTTTTTGAAAACGCCAGTTCTTGAAAGCAAACTTATTATGCTGAGGACTGAGCACCATCAAGCACAAAACTCCAGCATCGCAGCTTGAGACAAAATGCCAGACCCTCACACAAAGCACCTCTCTAAGATTATTTCCCCAACTCAGCAGAGAATACAGCGAAATAGGTCATATATCACTGGAGCAAAACAATGCCATGCTCAGGAATGAAATTCCTTGGGATAAAGGGTCTCCACATTTATTCTACCCCACCATCTCTCAACATATCTCAATCTCACAGGAGATCAGCTTCCTACCCCTCAGTCTTCCACGTTCAACCTGGGCTGCAAAAAGTCTGGTAGTGACAGAAAGGAGAGGGAAGATGTTAATGAGTCTTTACTGTCTTTTGCCTTGTTTTCATCCTTTGCAGCGTTCCCTTTCAAATATATGAAAACCAGGAAAACAGGCAGATTCCTCTGATCCCTAACAAAAAGGGCTACAGACATGAACAGAAGAGTAGGGAATCCACGCCTGCTACCATACATCCACCAAAAGCAGTGGCCTCATGGTGACCTGGTCCTCCAGGACACTGGAGCACCAGCAAAGTGTTTGGAGGCACCTTTCACACAGCTCTGTCAGTGTGTAGGCCTCACTTCATCACTCTCATGGAGAAGGTGGGCCTCCCTTTTATCCCTTTGTTACTAGAAAGCTCACTTCTGGCCTCAGAATATTCATGGACACTTTACTGCCCATTTGTTCTTGTTCCAGCACTGTCCTTTAGCTTAAATGGTTTGCTGGGAGTGTTTGTCACCTTCAATATCAGACACAACCTCTATGAGCCCTCATTTTCCTCAGCTACACAAGCCAGGCTTTTTAGCCTATTCTTGTATTCAATTATCAATCATCAGCTGTTCAATTAGGGACGGTGTAAGTCTAAGACCCAGAAGCCTCAGAAAGGGAAATGTCCCAGTCACTGTGACAAAGAAAACACGAAGTTGTGTCAGGAGCAAGTATACAATTAATCCATAAATCAGGAGAGAAAGCAGGGGCAAGAGGAGAATTGAAAGCAGCATCTCCCCTTTCAGTGGGTTAATGTGACTTCTTCTCACTTTGCTGCAGAAATCACATCCAGGACAAGTTGCTTTCAGGAAGCAATTACAGGGAAGCAGCAGTGCAGAAGATGGATCTGTTTCTCAACTCCTCCACATGTCACTTCTAGGGAAGGAGCTGGTCATGGCACTCACAACTTCAAAACTAAGTATTTCCAGAGGAGAACATCCCTAGACGTGAATATTATCTACTGGCCACACAGGATTTGCAATTATGCAAACCACTTTGCATCATTTTAGGGAGCAATCCAAAGAACATCAATTAAATTCTGATCTCTCTGCTGTTAAAGGCAAACTACTGATTGATTAGATGGGGCCAGATGTCATCTGTGCTCTCTGTTGCACTATTACCAGGCTCTGTCATACAAATTTCATGTGTCCCATGGATGTAGGTGACAAGCAGTGTGGGGAAAAGCTGTAAAATGCAACTGTAGGAGCTTGACCTAATGTATGCAATATTTCTATTTAACCTAAATGTGAACATCTTTGAAAATTAATCATAACAAAAGATATTTTCAGTCATATTTCTTTTTAGTTCTGAATGCAAGTGGTCTCCATCATGGCAATATATATGTGAGTGTCTCAGAGCAGAGGGAAACCTTTCATTGCAAAGACCTTTCTTGGAAGAAACTTGATCTTACTGATATAAAAACAGTGCTATTTTATGATATGGCTCCCTTTCATAAAAAGTTTCCAGAGATTTATTTTCATTCCAGGGTGGAAAAAAAAAATAAATTCTGAAACAAAACTAGCTTCTGTAGAAAATAAGTAACATCTTACAGGCAGCTGCAATGACCATGCATTTATTCAAGTCAAGCTGAATATGTCCTAAAGTAGTAAAAATTCCTTTTAATGAAAATATTTACCAGTATTATTTTACATGTTGCAAGTGCATTGACAGATGTGAATCTGCAGCAGGTGCACGTGACTATTTCTAACACTCACTA
The DNA here is from genome assembly GCA_013400975.1 of Atrichornis clamosus. Classification (NCBI taxonomy): domain Eukaryota; kingdom Metazoa; phylum Chordata; class Aves; order Passeriformes; family Menuridae; genus Atrichornis; species Atrichornis clamosus. Next base: position 153,684 of record WBMZ01014682.1, read on the forward strand.
AAGAATGGGTAAAGCCATTTTAACTCCTTGCTATATCCCCACATCTTTGCTTAACCTTCTGGGAGGAAAGGAGTTTCTGCATACCCACATGCCCCAGCAGGCAAATCCAAGCCTTTTCTCCTAATAGATGCTGAGGTTAACACAGAGCAATTCAAAGCTTCTCATTAATTACTGCTAATTGTCATGGCAGTCTCCTTTCCCCTGTTTTACATCATGAGTGAATGATTTTTTCATTGCAGAATAGGTAAGAGGAGAGATGGTTGGGAAAACTTAATTAGCTCCTCTAATTAGTGTGATCTAATTTGAATATTTCTATTTGCTTCTGTAATTTAAAAAAAAAAAAAGGCAAAAAGCATCTCAGTGAAGTCATCTCCACATTCTAAATACTCAGTCCATAAATTCATAACTTAAGTATACTGCAAATCTGTTTTTCCATTTAAAAAAACCCTCTCTGACAGCTGATCATCCCTCAGGCAACGTTGTCCACAAACAAAGAGGGAAGAGTCCCCTCTCCCAGAGGAAAAGCTGGAAAGACATGGCCATGTCAAACCTCCCACAACTCAAAGTTACTTACAAGCACTAATAACCCTAAATAAGATTTTTGTAATAAAAAATTTTGTCTGCTAATTTTGCCTTTCATCATCAATTAGGTCAATTTGCATTTGGCATCTTTCTGTCTGAGTCACACCACCATTTTTCCCATGCCCAGTGGCGGATTCAGAATAAGGCCTCATTCAAAGCAGTTCAGGGCAATTTTTAGGGAAGGTAAAGGACTCATGCAGAATCTGTCCTAGAGCTGTGTCAAAGCTGGTTTTAGTTATTTTATTTTCCAGCTGAAGAACTCCTTCAAACTCCTTCAACCCACAAAGTTTAGAGGTTTGAATAAATTAACTGGAAGATTTTATCTCCTTGCACCATTCTAGGAAGATATATCTCCATTACATCCTCATGGGATAAACAGTGAGTTTTCCCCTTCATGAGAAAATTGAATGAAATATTCCTCCGTACATAGAACACACCATGGTAGTGATTTCCTTAAAGCTTTGGATTTAGCTGAAAAACCCAAGCAGTGAAACACCTACTACAATTTCTTTGCCTATTGTGAACAAAGAAGATTCTCAGAGCTGTTGAAGAAGTATAAATAAAAACACATTCATTTATCCAACTTCCCAGCTATTACTGGGGCTGATGTGCAACAAGAGGAGGCCAAGCATGTTGCTTTACACCACAAGGTTCAAGCCTGTGGTGTTAGACTTGCACAGACTGGGTGAATAAATACAGGTAATGATTTATTCAACCTTTTTCTGTTTCACATAATAGCCTGAGCAGATTATGATATTCTTTTACATGCTCCCCATCCACATACGCTTCTGGATATTTTTAAAGTCACGACTGACTGGAAACATTTGTGATTTTAGCTGTTTTGTTTAGCAACAAGCAGTTAAACCCCCCGACCCGATGAGCCCCCAAACATTTCCAGCACAAGTTCACGCTGATGTGAAATTAATGTTCACCTTCTGCTGGTAACTTAACCAGCAAAATAATAAATTCAGTTAATAACAGAAAAGAGTATTCATGGTGCTTTCTTGACAGTGCTCATTCACCTCTGCACTTGTTATGGTAAAACAGAGTATTCGACACTGCTCACTTTTGGCAAGACTCCACCATTCAGACAGTGCTGCAGCCACAGGCTGGAACAGATCCTGGGCAGGAAAAAAATAAAACCAAAACCTACCAGCATCTAATTGTAAAGCACAAATGTTTTCCTGATGGAGTAGGGGCTTTCCAGGAGGCTGCAGCCCATCCCCAGGTGGGCTTGCACTCCGTGGAGATGGTATTTCTGTACAATAGCCGTGGCCGCTGCACAGAAACACTTTCTCCTGCACAGGGTGAAAGCCTTTGGTTGTTCTTCCTAGTGGGACAATATGAAACGTGACTGGTGAGTTTTCTCCATAAACAAACCAAACCTCTCTCCTTACAGAGCTGCCTTTCTTCTCTCAAGACCTACTAAAAGCTTGGGGTCTCCTTGAATCTATTAGAAATCCTTCCTGGAGAGAGGAACCAGACATTGTAAATGAACCTTGACTTAGAAGCCCCTTGTACCTGCAAATATCCCACAGATTCCAGAGGCATTTTATGTCCTGCCTATTTACCTGTCATGCTAGTTCTCACCCTATGATTCATTTATTTTTAATGCTTTGAGCAGTTTTTACAGACACTTTTCAAGGTGTTAGGGTATCCCCCCTGTAGCACTTCCAGATCTGCTTGCAGAACTAATACACTGTGGCAACATACAGAGAATATTTTTGACATGTTTTGAGAAAACTTTTTTAAAAAGTAAAGCTGTCCCAGTTACCTACACACAGAGCCACAGGTAAAGGACTAATAACTGAGACCAGGCTCTCAAATAAGCCTAGTGAGTAAGGTAGGAGGCCAAATCCTGAACCAGACCATCCAGAGGAGAGCTTGACTGTCATCCTCCAGACAGCGTAGAGTTCCTCACAGCACGGTCCAAATGGTCCTTAAAACCATCACGGATGAAGATTCCCACCTCTGTGGGTCCCAGGGCTTACTTACACATAGGACACTCTTCTTCCCTACAGTTTTCTAAAATCTTGCTTGCACCAGAGTGTAAAATCAGTGGTTTGGGTGCACATGGCGAGTAAGGGGGATACAAACTCACTACTGACCATGCACTGGTTGATGCAACTCTGGTCCCCAGTACCACAAAGTGCCCACCAGGTCCTTGCAAAAAGAATTGCTGCCCAGTTGGTCCTTTCCCCACTTGTATCTTCAGAAAAACCCTATTCCAACATTCCAGCAGAGCTTGTTCTTCAGCTTTTTTTACGGGATTTTTCATGCTCCACAAAAATGAATCTTTAACTACAATAAAGACAGAGATCTCCAAACAGAGAGCTACTGGAATTTATCCTCATCTAAATTCAGATCTGACAATATTGTAGCCACTCTGCAGGGTTCAGTCTGGCATGGTAGTGCCAAAATATTTCCCAAAGTCCTGGGCAACTCCAGAACTGCCTCTGAAGAGCGCGCTGCCAGGCTGGCTCCATCAGCACTCTCCTGGGGGATCTGGCATGAAGTGGGCTTGCTGTTGTCCACAAAAGCTGCCACCACACTTTCTGGTCCCCCTTTTGATAATTCAGTATTAAGCACAAGAACCCCATCTAAGAAAACTTTGGAAATATGACTCAATAGTCAAACATCTGCACATTCTTAATTATCCAAGCTGCTCCCTCCATCAAAAATATTTATTATTTGCTGCATTTCCTAAATAATGGGGAAAGTCACTGCTGCATTTCCTAATAATGTATGCCCACAACTCTATTTTCCCCATCTGGTATGCTTGCCTAAGACTGGTCATTTGTTACCTGCTAGTTCCAATTGATTTCCTTTTGCCTCTGCTTTCCTTCGCCACGAGTGCAGGGAACAAACAACACAATTTATACCAGCCATCCAGTACCAATCATTAGATAACAAGGCCCTTTACTGAAAGCATTTAGAGTAAAACAATACTTTAAGTTTACCTTTGCTTTCACTTCCTTCTTTATTACTTCAGGTTCAAAATAAGGCCAAAGAAGTTCCACTTACACAGAAGATTAGACAATCATCCAATAAAAATCCTTCACATCCTATACAACGTATAGTGCCTGGGTTCTATTGCAGTCGTTTAAATTTCTTTTTAAAATTTGTTTCATGAAATTCTCAGGCCCTCTTCTTTTGTGTCCATTTGCCACCTGTTGACCTGGACGTGAAGACAACAGTTCCATTTTTGGTAGGGTGGCTTTTATCCCACAAAATCCCAGGCATGGCTGACTTCTGGGCTTCAGCTCATGAAGCCTGATGGAAAAGCAGAGAGAGGCAGGGATTGGGAAAGACCTACAGGTTTCCCTCCTTGGCTTTTCCCACCTCAAACCAATTAGGAAGTAAGTGAAGTCACTTTGCACTGAGCCTGATTTCATTCTCATTTTCTTTGCACTGTGGAAACTTTTATTCTCTGCACAGAAAAGGGCTGAACTAGAAGAAACTAAATAGGAGAAACAAAGCCCAAGAATAACAAAATCAGAAAGAAACTCAAAAATTCAAACTTGCTAGGTGAGCACTGAGGCTCTTCTGGGTGACTTGGCTCTTCACGGGGAGGTAATGCTCCACAACTGGACAACATGCAGCTCTAATGTAATGCCTTTCCCATACTAATAATTACTGAGTGCATATATAATGTATTCATATCCAGCCTTTGACAAAGTTTGTAGTAATACCAAACCTCTGACATAGTTGGAACTTTCCACTGGAACACTATAATTTTTTTTTTCTCAAAGTAGATTATGCTCCAGTAAAACTTTAATAATGTTATTCCAGCAATAGCTCTTCTACCTCCTTGAAATTCAGTGTCATGGATAGTGGTTGACAATCAACCCCCCAGTGGGATGGGGAAAGTTCTGGTATTTTAAGAGAGAGGCTTTCGGGAGGATCGGTGTCTGCTCTCACCCCAGCCATGACCAGAAGCACAGGGTGATGGAGAAAGAGCAGCGCTGTTCTGTAGACTGTTTCTGCTTGAAACTGCAGAAGCAACAACACCCAGAAAATTGAAACCTTTTAGGTCGAGACTGCCAAACAACCTGGTTCCCCCTGTGACACCAAATGGGCTGTCTCCATTACCTAATTCTTCTGGAAGTTCAGGGCAAAAAAAAGTCTCCCAGTGGAGACTCCTGACTCCTGAGCACTTTGGCAAATCTGGATCTTATTTAGGTGCCTAACTTGGGGCTGAACAGTAGAGGACTAGCAGGGTGATAATAAAAGAAAAGATTGCAGTAATTTATCACTTGGGAGCAGTACAAAACCCTTCTCAATTTTTTCATTAAACAAACTTTAATCAATAGAGCCTGGTTTCCTGAAGTTTAACGCGAGCTGGGAAATCCAGATTTTGATTTCACCAAATAATTCATGGCTACATCTCCAGTAACATACTGGAGAATCCTCCTTAATTTTCCACAGAGTTATTTTGCTGGTATAAAATTGATTTTGTCTCTAGTAAGGGAATGCATTTTTGAATCCTGCTTTGAATCTACATTTTAGTAGATACATGTCTTGTACAATATAGCAGCTCTTTTAATATTTTATAGTATTATATATAAGACAATATAATTTATCACAGCATTTTGAGACAAGGGTTAAACACTTCTTCTGACAGAAAAATTAAAAATCCTTGTCATTGAATATTTATATGTTCTACCATAAATAAAAAAAGAAGTTTTCACATTAAAATCTATGAATTTCAAATCCAAATGCTTTGGGTTTTATGCAAGTGCAAAACCCTTGTAAGGGACACATTCAAACCTCAGTGAATCACTTGAAAATGCCCTTAAACCCCTGGGCCCTGTGGCATTTAGTTGTCAAAAGGGGAACTTGGGTACATACCCTCATGTGCTAATAATTGAAAGGTCAGCTCCATATACCTTTCATTTTGCACAGGGCTGTACAGGTTGGGAATTTCATCTCCAGTTACCCGCAAGTCTAAGACTGGCTCAGCTCATCACAAAAGAGAAAACTGGAGCAATTCAGAGAACTGTTGCCATGCCAAAAAAATGTTTAAAAAATGTTCAAATTCCAAATAAATTTGACTCTAAGGTTTTTGCCCAGGCCTCTGTGAACTAATAGTAAAAGGTTATTGTCGAGCTATATGAAAAAAACCCCTCTGATTGCAGCCAACTGTCCATCCTTCCTTCAGCAGGGGGGCTGCATGTAATTTTCTGCCTTCAATTAAGATTCACCACTAAATTCATCTTCTTTTAAAACCATATTATTGCACCCTATGGTATCACATGAAATGCACAGCAAAGGTTTGGGAATTCTTTTGGAGGATGACGGGGAGTGGAAGCCCACGTTAGAGGCACAATGGAAATAAATGCATAATTCAGTCCTCGCTTTTTTATTTGTCCTTGGCATTAATGAAGAACAAATTAGCTACTCTCCTTGGGTGTCTACCAGAAATAATAGTAACAACTAGAGCTCTTTCCCCGCCTCAGTAATATGTTCCTTTGTAGATAAGCACTGTGAAGAGGTAAAATTATGTCTTTTAAAAGTTTACTGTTTTCTTGTTCTAAGATGTAAATGATAAGGTTGGGACTGGGAAGTAATTCAGAAATATTTATTCCACTGAGACAATAGCTTTTTGTCATCAGAAGAAAGAATTGGTGACTACCAAAATGAAGCCAAAAGACAACAGCATTAACCATGGCTTGTGCTACATCAGTAAATAAGAAACACACCTTTCCAACAACTCGGCACAACAAATCCCAGTCCCGACTGAGGGACGGGATCATAAAGGGAACATCCACCCCAGAAGGTGACCTGGCTGAGGGACAGAGCATTTCTGTTGCTATTCATACATGTGCAATAAATATCATAAGATACTGAAAGCATTTCCTCCTCTTCCTGACGATTAATTTACAGCCTGTTTCATCAACCTTTTATGACATGTAAGAGGCACTTACAAAAATGTAAACGTCTTTGCATTGTTTTACAGTTGTGACATCCTGACCAAGGTGGTTCTTGGTTGGAAGAAAGCATTCAGCCTGGAACTGGAGCTTAGTTTAAATAAATAAATTGGCTCCAAAGCACTGAAAACCACAGTATAACCAAGGCAAAGCAAAATAACACCTCTCAAGTGAAGACCAGCATGTGGACATAGCTGAAAGACAGATCTAACTGCAATGCAATGCATTTGTGTAATTAAATCAAGCTGCCACTCTCTCATCTATTATGTAGATGCAGAAATACTAATAATAATTATCCTCACATATCCAGAAAGACTGAATTAATGGTTCCAAGCAGCAAGAACTTGTTTGTGTTTGGATCTCTCTCACCAGAGCTTCTTTAACTAGCTCCTGGGTAGAATTCATTAATTTTTATTAACAGGGAAAACATTTGTCCCCGTGACAATATTTGCATTGCCTGAATGATTTTCACCTCTGCCACAAGGTGTACTATCGGCTCATACATCACGCGATTACTTGGAGAGCAGAAAGACCCTCAGTCATTAGTGAGTGAATTAAAGATGATCTAAAGAGCTATTAATCACAGTGACAAAAGCCTTAATGTTGCTGTGACCCTAGTGGAGCCTGGGGACTAAAAGGGAAGCCGAGGGAGAGAAAATGGAAACATATGTTTTCTCCAAAATAACCTACCTTAGGAGAACTGTCAAAGATAGAGTCCCTTCAAACTGAGAAATTCTGCCATCCCAATGCTCCTAGGTTTTACTAGGAGAGGTTCTGTAGTCAGTCTACTTTATTATTATTTACAATCACTATAAACAATTAGGCAATAAAAGATACATGGTATATTCAGACCTTCCTTTTCTTTGCTAGGAGTTATTTAAAAGCAATATATTTAGAGCAAACTGATGCTTGTAACATACTGTAGGACAAACTGAGATCACCTAAGTAACAGCACAGTTCAGGTTAAAGACTTAGCATCCACATCCCATGTGGAGAACACCAGGCAGCAAACCCTGCTACTGCATTTTCAATTTGAAACACTACTAATAAATAAGTTCAAGAAAAAGTGAAGCCTTTGATTTGCTGGCGCCAACTCAGATTCAGCGAGGTGAATCCGATATCCAGACGCAAAACTTAAATCACAAACTCCAAGCCTATCAATACAACAGATATTTCTAATCTTCTCTACCTGTACGAAAACTGTACATACAGATGCAGCTGACAGTGTCACCAGAAATGTTACCTTGTATTATATTTTCTTCAAATATTACAGTCTGTAGATATACCAGTTTATTTCATTTCTTTCTCCATCTGTTTGCACTACAAAGATGTGTTGGAGCAGCTGAGCTCCTGGTACCCCTCTGCTGTGCTTGTCTGTGCCTCAGGGACAGCACACAAAGAGTTCCTTCCTGCTAAGTGTGCTCTAATGCTGCTTCCAAGTTATGTTCCCTATGGATCTGACCCACAGCTCTTGGAGGGTTCTTATTGGTTTCATCAACTTCGAATGGAGACAGAGGTGTAGGGAAACATCTGTAACGAGCACAACAGACAGATGTTAAAAATGAGTTTAAGGAATATCAGGAATCTTCCACCTCTCTCTGCCCTCATTTCCCTCCACCCTCTGTGCCTACAAATTAGACAAATTCAGTCTCCCAAAATTCAGTCAAGAGGGCTTTAAATCACTTGTTCCAATCCTGTCCAGATCTCTGAGATATTACTGGACTCCACAAAGAAGAACTTGTTCTTAGTCAGGATTGTTGCCTTACTTTTATAAAACTCTTAGTATTTAGTGATGTGATATCTGATCGGTCTAAAGTAAAACTTTCATCTCAATGAGCAAGGGCACTACATATTCATCTGGTGTCAGACCTATACATAAACAAGCTTCCTCAAATGACAGATCAGAAGCAAGAAGTGGTCTCTTTTTTCTAATAGCATCAGCCCAGCTGCAGATCTCAGTGGCGCTTATTCTCAGCTGGTCTGCTTTCAACTTTCACTTCCCATTTAGAAAGCTAAATTGGGAGTGCTTTAATCTTCTGAGTTCGTTTCCTTAATGAAAAGTGAAAGGTATAAGTGGCAGCAGGTAAAGGGAGATTGAAAGCTGTGGCAGACTAGCATTTAAATTTTAAGAAAAGCTAGATCAGAGCATTTTCTAACATCCCTTTCTTCTGTGATAGTAAAAAAAAATGAAAGCAACAAAACCCAAAGTTTTTATTGCTGGGAAGATGGCACATCAGCAGAAGGGCAAACTTTGAGTGCGGCAGAGAAGATACTGAGGACTTTGTCCTGGGATACGCTGAAAGCTCTGCCCCGGTGCACGTTCATCTGAGCTTGCATTTCTCAAAGAGAATGGCCAGCTTAAAAGTAAGAAAAGACAGCTTTGTTGCTCATAGTGTCCTCAACACCTTGCAGGACGAGGCTTTAGGAGCAGAAAAAAAAAGTTGTAGCTAAGAACTCCCCTAAAAGCTTCATCCTGAAAGTATTTTCTGCCGGTAGAAAACATCTTGGCTTGGCTTGTTCAGTTTTCCTTTCCAGACAATGAAAAAATGTCATGTCCCTGCATCATTTCTTCCTTCAAAAGCCTGAAGAAAACTAAGAGAAAAGCAATCTGATGTAACTTGCATCCCATGAAAAGGCAGGTGTGATGCCAGGACAAGTTTTGTTTCACAAGCCTTAGCCACTCAAAAAAAGCACATTTCATTGCTCATTCCTTCACCCAAATACTTTTCCTGCTAATCTATGTTTGTTTAGGCAGAAAGAAATTCCTATCCATTTTGGTCACAACTAAGGAGTCTCACAGAAATCCAGGCCCTGGATTTCAACATCTGTGCCCACTTGATGATATCACTTATGTCAACATTTCCAGAAGTGGCCACTGCGTGGGACTCCCCTTTCACACGTGCAGCCTCAGCCCCACTGCTCCACTCCTCCCAGTGCCTCAGCACATCTGGGTCCCCCAGATCTGCTCCATGATTAAATGCCTTCTTATATTTCCATGAAATAATTAAACTTTTATTTTATATCTCTTGTGTAACTGCTTTTGTCTCTCCCCTTCCATTAAGTTACAGCTGAAATGACCTGGAGAAGAGCTGTCAGATCAAGTGCTAAATCTCAGCAGCAGAGAGGAAAAATTGGGGCACATTTTGAGGAGAAAGGCTGAATACTGCCACAAGTCCATTAGCCATCAGGCACTGCCTCATGGAGCACACCACTGGTGCTGCATTCCCACGGGGAGCAGTCTGGAAAAATAGGTTTATATTGTGCCAAGACACCTGCTAACACCCTTTGCTGTGGTCCTCACTCTGTACCTGAATTTTTCATGGCTAATTAAGAGGTAATAGCACCTAATCTCCCACTGCACTTCAGGTGTTTGGAGGAGTGCTTTGTTGTGTTTCCTTGCATTTCCCCTGGGTTTTGTTCCTACACATCCGATCCATGTGTTACTGACTCAGCTCATTAAATATAAATTGACATCTCTACTGTACTGAGCAGAGTATCCTCAAAATCCCTTAAATATCATACTATCATGGAGCAGGCCAGAGTATCCTGTGCGAGTGAAGGTCTGGGAAACAAAACTAACAGAGGCTCATTCCCCTAATACAAGGAAAAAGGGGGATCCAGTGCAAATGAAGCATGGGATGGTAAATAAGAACTGTGTTCGCTTGCAGTCATGCACTATAGCCATTAAGCCTTAAGGTCTTAAAGGTACCAAGCAATGCATATGATAAATTTCTCAAAACCATCCCAGCCATAACATAGTTCCTGCTGATTGCTCATTTACCCATAATGCATGCTGTCATAGCAAAGCCTGACAAATGACAGCCAAAGCTCAGGTTATTTTTTACGCTGACTGCCAAGCCCCTCACCTCAGATTATTCATTTATTAGGGCAATCACTGAGGTCTGGGTACTTAATATTGTTTTCACCAAATATGAAAATGATCTACTTGCCTATTCTTTAGTTCCTCCTAGGGCAAGCCATTTATCATCAGCCCTGGATAAATGACTGCTTCATTATAGCCATAATTTATGAGATGTTAGAACTAAAGAGCCACACCTAAAGACTTAAAGCTTTAATATGGATTAAAATAAGATAATCAATCAAGCATATACAAATTCTCCTTAGAATTATATCTTGCTTTAAAATGGCTTTGCATTTTTAGAATGGAGGTAGCCTTAAATTTCTTGTTATCCAACCCCAGGAAAACTTGTTTAAAAGTGAGGAAGCCTAAGATATAACCTTGATGGTCAGTCCTAGATACCAGTTGGCAATGGTTGCATGATTCAATAAGAATCATGTCTTTTGGGTTAAGGAGCTTTTTTGGGGGTTTTGATGGCATAGTTGTAAACCCAGACTGAGAAGATCTGCAAGCCTTCAGTCCAGAACAAGTGGGGAAAATGCAAAGGAATGCCAGCCTCCAGCATTCTCCATAGATAATGTCATGCTTTTCACCTCCTTCTGTGGAATTTTGCTCATCTGGTGTTACAAAAGAGAGAGAATTAAATGTTATTATTGAAAAATTCTTCTGTGATTTTAAGGGGGTTTGCCTGCCTGAAACATCATCTCATAGCTCAGAGTTTGGGCAAGGGAAGCTTCTTCCTCTATCTAGGGAATGAAATATCCCTCCCTTCCTAAAACAGTATTACAGCTTGAAAGGAAAAGTTTCTGGTCTGTCCCTTGATTGTATATTTGCCAGTACAGAGCCAATACAAATATTATTCCTCAAGCAAGCACCTTGCTTGAAACATTAGCCTAAGCCTACTTAGCCACTTAATCCCGCACCTTCTGAAGCCCCTGTTGGAAATACATAATTTGTTAGGTTTTTGAGCACATACCACTAAGACAAGGATGCAGCTACAGTTTCCATTGCTGGCCAGGCATGCTGTGGGCACAAAAGTCTCCGGCAGTGCTGGAACCCCAGGGACTACAGGCAAGATGAATGAGCTATCCCAGGAACTCCAGAGCGAGCCCCTGGCAGCAGGCAATGCATGACATGATGAACAGGCTGCTGGGAGAGGGCACTTTGTTTTCACATGCACCAAACCACAGCACACATCCCAGTGGGATTAACACCCCTGGTAGGTGACATGGACGACCTGAGCCTCCCAAAGTTCAAGCCTGGATAATGCACCCAGCATGACTGGGGGGTGATGCACCCAAAGGCCCTGTACTTGGATCCACAATTCCAAACAAAACCCAAACTTTCCCAACAGCAACAGCTTCATGCTCTCACGATAAGTGCCTGTGACATGTTCTATTGAAGTATATTGTTGGGCTTATGATAAAACACTGCAGCTTCATTCAACACAGCTTTAGCCAACTCAATAATGCCAACACCGATTTAAGTTTGATCCCAGCACCAGGCTTAGTTAGCTAAAGGACATTTTTCACTCTGGACTAAACTCCCCCTTTCATACAACTTGGTGTCAGCATTTCAGCAGGAATAGAACCTATTATAGATCCTAGCACTGCAGTTCCCATGTGTGAGAGCTATTTAGGCATATCTGTGCAAGGAGATACTTGATACACACATTATAGATGCAATGAAATGAAATATATTTACCTATGCATGCATGTGGTTATGAAGATATATGTGCTTGTGTCAACCAATGCATTCTTACACAGGTAACAGGTTTTTTTGGATGTGTCTGCAAATAAACAGCTAAATACAAAATTACAGGCACTATCTAAAAGTGTTTAAAGACTATATTTTCATTCAGGACCCCAAAAAGTCCATTTCCATAATTATTTAGGGAAGTTTTAAGTGGAAGCTCAATAGAATTGAGCTAAGATGCAATTCTCAACTTCAAATGTGCTAAGAAAAACCCAGTTCCCCTACATGAGCCATTCCTCCCGAACCCATCATTAGACTTGGTAGGGAGGTGATGTTCCATGTTAATAGAGAAGCACATGGGTCACCTTCATCTCAGTGCCACTGGGCTGTGGGACAACACTCCCAGCAAGGCTGCACCAACCCCTCCCAGCCCATTTTCCTCAAGGACTCCAGCACCTCTCTAAGTCAAAATCCATCATTATCCTCTCTTAAAATAAATTCTCTCTCAGAGTAAGAAGCTGCGTTCCACATTCTTCGCCAAAATAAATGTAAAATCAAGTTAGAAACCCTCCAAAATAGGGTTGGTAATGCAAATATTGACACAGCAAAGAAGAGGGAGTGCAAAGCATGGCTGGACAGACAGTCTGAATACAAAATATTTCACAAAAATGTCATCTTTATTTAGTGGGTGATGAAATCAGCAACTATTTTAAAAGATTTATAGCTTTTGTAGCCCAGACACTTATGCCCCCAAGTTATATAATGAGAACGTGAAGGAAAGGCAGTTTTCACAAGTTATGTTTGGGATTAATGTTGTGAGCACTCTAAATGCCGGCCTCCTGCTGATTTCCATGGGCGTTTTGCAGGAGCAGAATTTCTAGGAACAGGTAATTAAGCCATATTCTCCCCTGCCCCCTTCCCTTTCTACACAATGGCTTTATAGTTACACAAGTAAATTCTTCTTGCACGAGGCTGAGTCACCGCGTCGCTGCTCGGCACCACCGGCCACCGCAGCACCCAGGGCACACTCGGAACGCAGAAAGAAATGGGCATGTTGGGAAAACACACAGGAAAAAAGGGCACTTATTTTCAGTGCTGTCAAGCGGCGCCCACAGCTCGGTGGAGATCCTGGGCCGAACCACACAGCCTGTAAGGCCGCAGCCCTCTGGTTTGGTTCACCAGGAATTCTGCAGCCCAAACCACTGCAAAAGACATCTGTAAGCGAAAAGGTTCTGCTTCTGCTTCTCAGCAGCTCCTTTTCTCAGGCAAACATAGCCAGCTAACAGGACAAAACCAGACTTGGGGGCCCTGCACCAGTAGGAGTGGCACTCATTCTCCACTGCTCAATGATGAGCTAAGGTGTAGGGCTAAGGAGAATTAGGACCAAAGAGCAAAGGCAACAGGGTTTTCAAAGACACCTCCGTAACTACTCCTCAGCATCAGCATCTCTGTCTTTGAGACAGGTAGCTCAAGAAGGCTGCTGTGGTGTCTCCAGGTGGACAGTATCTGCCAGAAGCTCTGCCTGGGTCATGGAAATGTGATCCAATGTCATCCATATCCCATTTAATTGGCCTTGAGCCTCCAGAGAGCCTTGTACCTGCACACCTGCCCTAACTCAGCAACACCAGTGGTAATGCTGAGTCTAAACAAAACCATTGCACCTTCCCTAAAAACTCAGATGTGGGCTTATCACAAGATTAATTTATGCTGCTAAAAATATCCCTTTTTTTTTCTTGTTTTTTAATGAACAGACTTATTCTATTAAGTTGAAAAAGTTGATGTGAACAGAACAAGGAACAGCTTCCATGTAAACTGCTAAGTTACCAATTAGCTCCTTAAAACAATTGAAAGTCACAGAGCCCCCTCAATGCACAGAGGCGGTTAATTAATTAACATTAGATGTGATTAATAATGAGTCTTGTTTAATAGTAAATATCTGCCTGCAATGCCTGCATGTCAGAACAAAAAGCCTTCAGAGAGCGGGCAACTATATTTATCCTGATTGCGTTTGGGATTTTAACATGTTTTCTGCAGGCTGACAAATGGCCTATTAATTATCTAATGTTGTCTGACAACAACAGCTTGATAAAGATGTATGTTTTTGAATTGCTGGATGAAAACTGCTGGAGAAGAGCCCCACAGGGGCCTAGCTGTCCTAAAACTGGGCTCCAAGCCATGACAACAGGCAAGACAAAGCCCTATCTCCCGCCACAGCCTTCGGAGATAAAATATGTCTTGGCATTAGGGATGTTTTCAGAAAACTGCTTCTGCAATATCTGATTAGGAAAAGGAGGAGTATGTCTTTACTAAATTGGGGTTAAGGCATAATCAATATCATATATGGAGTGTCTGGCCTATTCTGCATAAACACAGGCACTTCATATTATTAAGGAGTCTATAATGCAGAGGAAGCATATGGCAGGACATTGCAGTGCTTTCTATTCTTTTTATTTAGAACTTTATCTTCCAACCTGTTTGACAGCTGCTCCTAAGTGGTTTCACAGTGCCAAATTATTTTTATGATTGTTTGATGTTTTATTCTCCCATTTCAGTTAATGAGATAGGATCCCACAATGGTCATAATTCAGAGCTGTCAGAACTAAAAAGCATGCTTGTGGCAAGATAGCCTGATGGTAAATAAGGCTAAAAGCTGCGGATAATAAAAACTCTCTTATCCGAGTCTCCTCTGCAATCAAAACTTGGTTTGGATCCTTCTTTCCTTTGTGCTCTCTTGTACTACAACCTTCCCTTTTGGACAGGTAAACTATCAATCTCTGGGTAATGTCACCCTTTTAATTCTGTTCAACCTTTCCTTGTAATGAAATGTGTAGGATACACAGGAAATGTTGAAATGTCTAAAGATATTGAGTGCTATATTATAATTAAAGGGCTGGAGTCCTGTTTATTGTGCCAAGGGAATAATTTGTCATATATGCTTGGAAGAAACTGTTCAACAAATGACCTTTAAGAGTCCCAGGAAATGGGATATCTGGCATTCCCTAGGGAATTTAATAACAACTTCCAAAAAGTTCACATTTCAAATCCTAACTTTCAGGATGAAAACTGCTGTGTCTTATTCTTGGATGTTTTATATAAGGAGCATATAAAAAAAGTGAGCTATAAATAAGTAGTCTTGGGTGTTACATTACACGACTGAGAATTGGGGCTTCTTTGTTCTTATCTCTACCAAAGAGTTTCTGCATGACCTTGTAATTTCATTGTCAATAGGCTCAGCTTCCCTAGTTAGGAAATACCTGTAAAATACAGTATCACTCATCTTAGACAAATCTTCTACAATTTGTTTTTTTCCATAATGTACCACACAATTCCATTCTGCAGCTCAGATGCTACAACACCCCTACTTGTGTCTGGCCAGTTGATCAAAGAGCCTGTTTGCCTTCAGAATCACAAAAAAATTGTGTAACCTGTGGCTTAGGAAAAGATCCCAAGTATAAAACATTTGAAGAAGTTGCAGGAATTGCACTGGTCCATTTATATGTGATTAAATGCAAAGAAAAGTCTCCATTATTTGGAGAAAACATCAGGGGCACAACAGAAAGAAGGGAGAAGCAAGCAACTTCCCCAGGTGGTGGCATGGGGGGAGGTAGGACAGGGAGGGACTGGGCACAACCTCCTCAGGCCTCTCCTCTGGTAGCCTTCACCTGTGGCTTGGCTATTGAAGTGAGCTCAAGCCAACAATTGGAACTCATAGAAAAGCCTCCGACATCCACAAAAACAAATATGGATCCTCAGTACTGACAGCCAGGCACCTCTAACAAGCTCTCTTCAGAATGAATCACTTGTATCACCAGTATGTATCTCACTTCCTACTCCACTTTTTCCTTAAACAACAAATCATGGAAATGATTGTGAAGTGATCTAAACAAAGCGTAGCAATAACCAGTAGAATTACCACTGAAAGCCCAAATATGCAAGTCCATGTTTAAACAAGTCTGTTTTGGTTTTTCTTTTTAATCTAAGTCAATCCTTTAGGTCTTTTTAATACGTCTCATAATAAGCATAAAAACTGGACAAATCTAATCTCAAGTACTTCACTGCACAGGTCTCAGCACAAGTCTCACACACACTCTTTGTGGTTGAAGCATGGAAAACCAACATTACTAACATTTTTTCATCTCCCATTTTGAAGGCCCAATGTGATAAAAAAGGGCACAGCACTGTAGGGGCTGCACACATCCAAATCCAAGCACAGGAAAGCTGATTCAGCAATCGCCTGGTAGGTTGTACGCAAAGGGTGTAAGAAATGTTTCCCTTTGCATCATTTGCCCAGACTACAGCTAATAAATGCTGCTGTAACTGTCAGATCAGATCCTGGGGATCCGCCAAAAAGCCGTGGGAGCAAGTCCAGAGGAGGAACATGTAACAGCAAATGAAAGCCAGTTGTGCTCCTGATGTCCAGACCGGTTCTGAACCAGATTTGTGCCAAAGCACCACTTTGGGCAGAGACACCTTGGCCACACCAATTCCATCAGCCTCGGGGAGGGACAAAGGACAAGAGCACAGCCCCTGCCTCGGCCACGCCAGGGCTGCCTGCACCTGAGGGAAGCACTGGACATCACCACCACAGGCAGCCCTGGGGCTGGCAGAGCACTAGCACATCCCTTCCAGTGTGGGAAGGGCAGGAATATCACGTTATTTTCACATTCCTGAGGTTGTGGGCTTGTCGTGTTAGACCATCGTCACTATTCAGGTTTTGACATTTATCAAATACCAGAACCCAGAAATCCCCTGGCTACAGGGCTCTCACCCAGGGCTTGATCCAAAAGATCTCAAGTCACCAAGGCTCTTTCCATAGACTTTCCATCTGGGTTCACAGCAGTTTCCCTCACTTCGTTTGTCTCCAGTTCAGCACAAAGTATATTGATATTGATTTGGGATAGGGGGAAAAGGAAGGGAAGAAAGAGGAAACCTCAATGTGGATGGCATAAGGAAATTTGATACAGCTTTACAAAGTACAGGTACTCCTTTTTTCAGTCACCAGGAAAGAAAATTGATGATGCCACAAGTTTAATGCTAATTGATTTATTACCTGCCTAAGCAAATCCTGGCCAATGCAATGGCAGGCTTAGACTTAAAGCAAATGATTTACAAGATAATGTTTGACTCTGGGAAAGGGTAATCAGATCCAGATACAATGGATGATAGGATAATTGAGAAGAAATAAAAGAGGATAAATTGCCATGTGCTAATGAGCTTACAGGCCCTAAAGGGGAGGACATCAGTTTTAACACTCAGGTTATGAGCTAGGAGCAAGGGGTTTTTTTCTTCAACAGCTAAAGATGTAGTGCTGAAACAAACCAAGATTAATGGTGTCCCACTCACTTACTTAGCCATTCTTTACACCTTCAGCAGCTTCCTGCATTAAATGTCTGTCTGTTTTTAAACCAGCTTTATCCAAAGCAACTCACCTCACTTGAAAGCCATGTTACCTACTTTTAGGTTAAGGCACATCAGTTGTTTGGGGATGAATGACTCAAAACAGCATTTCTCCCCCTTGCAGCACTGGCCGCCTGATGAGTTTGCAATGTCTTTGCAGGTCTCTTTAGGATCATAGGAATATTCTCAAGCCTTTATACAGTCTCACTGCACTCAGGTTTTGAAGCAGTTGCCAGAGCAATGCTGTCTCACATCATGATTCATTTTTATATCTTTTTCTCCCTCCATCCCACATCACCACCTAGAACCAGGGACACTTTATTGGTATTTCTGATTACTGCTGTAGCCATCTAAATTTTTCAGCAGGATGGGGGTCTCTCCAGCCCTGATGTAGAAATGCACTTTATGAATGGTGCTAGCCACAGAGTAATAAAAAGACAGTGCCGTGTGCTGTTATTGGTAAGGAATACAGAAACGAAGCACTTCCTTAGAGACCAAACCCATATTCCAGTGCAAGCCTTCCAACAAATGAAGTTTAATATGATGAATTGTGGTACAGTTCCAGAATGAATACAACTCTCAAAAATGCAGGTCAGCTGAAGCTTTTAAGTTATAATGTGCACATGTCCAATACTCAATTTTAAAGCAAAATATTTCTAGTTAATATGCACGAGAGAGACCATAACCCTTCTGAGTTAAGATAGGGAAAGCCTTTTCCTTTTTTTTTGCCATGTCACACCCTTTAGGCATCCAGACACTAATTAATTACAAATCCTGTGTACTCTCAGTGCAGGTAGCACTTCAGGGTGCTCCTTTCTTATGGAAGGGGGAGGATGCCAGCAGGGCCCCCATGTGGTCCCCACCAGATCACGACCCACCACCCACACCAGGGAGCAACACCCCGTGAGCAGCTTGTGGGCAGAGGGAGCAGAGCACAGCCTGCCCACAGCAGGGATGTATGTGCTCCAAAAGGTGCTCCGAAGAGCAGCTCCAAGCTCTGCTCACTAAATCACCTTGCATTGTCCTGACCCAGACTTTAACATGCGCTTTAGAATTAGAAACATGGATCATAAAACCACAAATTAGTAAATGTAAGAGTTTGGTGCTGGTACTGCTCATGGAGGCTTGGATGGAAAACACACCTTTTTCCAGTGAACTAAAATCACAAGCCTGGATCAAAGGTCTGAAATGTAGATGCATCTGGAACTAAATGCAAGTGCAATGGTGCCTGTCCCTCTGTAAGAAGGGATGCAGTAGCAAACTGGTTCAAGCACTTCTGCAGGAAACCAGGAACCAACCTGCATCCAAGATCATCCCTTTCTCCCACACACACCTTATCAAGTATCCCCTGGAGCTAAGCTATTGCCACCTTGAACAAAGAATGATTTAATGTCAAAGTAAACAAGACTTTCCTAGTTTCTTCCACTGAAAAGTCTCTGGTCTAGTTGTAAAACAAAAAAGAACAACTAAAAAGAAAATACTAAATGTCTTAACGTATTACAAGTCTTAACATATTAGCATGTTCCTTCAGGGAAACCAGCCTGGAGCGGCAGACTTGAAATGGCTGCAATTAGTACAAGGATTGTTCTACTTGAAGCAACTTGCCTCTTCTGTTTGAAAGGAACACACAGTGTGAGCTCGCCGTTCTGGTATCGGGCACTTACTGTACAAGCAAACAGGATATGATAGGTGTGACTCCAGTAATTGTCCCTATTCACTCTTACAGGTAAAATATGGGTTTAATATGCTGGGGGGAAAAAGGGTTCACTGAATACTGAAGAGATTGCTTGTTTGCTCATAGGCAATGATGATAGCTTTAATTTTATCTACTGACTTTGCAGCTCTGAGAGGTTCACAGCAGATCCAGCTCCCACTTCCACAGCTATGGCAGTTTTTCCATTGATCTGGGAGTCGCACTAAATCCCAGTGAACTGTGTATGCAAATTCTTTTCCCTCTGTCGAGCCTCCTAAGATTCATCCACAAAAAAAATTAATTCTAGGCATAAAATTAAAATAAATCTTTGCTCTTTTGAGATGCTGCCTTCAAGCTTCTGGTTGCCCACCACACCAGTGCATGTGCTAGGGCTCCACTTCCAGCTTCAGCCCCTTCACTCAAAACCCAGACCAGCAGCAAATGCATTTCCTCACTCAGCAGTTGGAAGATCCTGTAACACTGCAAATGCCCAGCAGACCTGAGGTACATTGCAAGGAGCCTGAGCTTTGCTGTATGCACACTGCACGTGAAATTCAGTGATGAACCATGCTGTCAGTCCCGCTCTCTCCAAGGACACCCTGCTCCTCCCTTCACTGCTCTCCGCTGCTACCCTTAATGCCTGTCCTTGTGTGATGAGCTTCACGTGGGAGAGCAAGAACCAGTGGTTTTGGCACAGCAGAGGCACAGAGCTGCACCAAAAACATGCACTCAGTTTCTGTTAGAGATCGGTGTTTGTGCCTCACATCACCTGGCCGTGCTTATACTCAAAAGAAGAGGCAGACAGGGAGACTTACAGGGAACTGCTGCAACTTGTACATAATTGCACTTCTTGAATGGCAGACCAAAATGACAGGAGCCCAGAAAGAAAGCAAGATTTTCCTCTGCACCAAAGCAAAATCTCCAATGTTTGAGGGACAGAGGACTCCACTGGTCAGAGGTGGAGAGGCACTGATCCACCAGGGCATCCCACAACTACAAAAATGGGAGCCAAGGCCCTTGTGTATCCACATGGCAATGCTGAAGACACAACAGACCCTTTCTAAGTGCTGTCATGGGGATGCCCTTGGCCTCAAATTTCATCTCACCTATGTATTACATTATGTCTAGAGGTGTTCTTTTCCTTAAACAATTTTCATGTAAAGGCATATTTTGTTTACAGGTTTTTTGTTTTGTTTGGGTTTTTATTTTAATGCTATTCCCCACAGCAACCGATTCCACAGCCTGCAACCACCACGTTGGTGTTAAGGGGACACACATTCAGTAAGAACTCTACATCTTTCTTGTCTGTAACAGATACCTTTGCTGAGGCACAACTATTTAGTCACAACTTCTCTCCCAAGTCCTTCAAAACCTCTCTCTGCCTCCCTGGCACATGAAACACAACCTTACACCCATCGAGCAGAGGGTGTATTTTGGGCGACTCCACCTCCCGTGGTCACCACTGTGTTGTCCCACTGACACCAGTGAAATGTGGCTGCACAGCTTCCCCTCCTGCAGACCAGGGCATCATCCCCTGCCTGCGGATATCTGAGGAAAACCTTTCTCCTGTAGGATCATTAACATACCTCACTGCCTGCAGCGGTGCAGGGCAGCTGCCGTCCTTCCCACAGTGCTGTGGCAGGAAATATTTTATCCTCCTGCAGCTGTGCCAACATTTTCAGAGTGCCTTGGCTCTGTAAAAGCAGACTTTTTGACCCTGCATTTGGCACACGCACAAGGAAGAGACACAAACGGGCTCACACCCGGGGTCAGCGCAGCCCTGTGTGCACACTCAGCTCAGTCCCAGTGTGAGCAGCACCTCCCTGGCTGCAGGGTGAGCACAGCAGAGTCCCTGCAGAAGCTCAGAAAGGTCTCCCAGTGCCCACAGCGCACAGACAGAGCTGTTTCACTGGCAAAATGCGTTGAGCTGCATCCCCAGCCACAGCACGGCACAGGCAGCAGGGAAGGTGCCAGCTCCAGCACCCTCTGATGGGGTTTGAGGAAACACCAGCAAAGAGGGACCTTTGGCCAATACACCGGAAGGTGGATCAGAAAACCTGGATTAATGTCTCTGTTTCATTGGCTTTCCCACAGGAACAGGGAGTTCCCTAAGTCAGCTGTTTAAGAACTGCCTCTTGGCTGCTTGGTGCCTCAGTTTCCCATTCATGTAAGTGGATAATGTGTATTGCCCTATTTTATCCCAGTTTATCCCTTCAAACTACGTACATTTCAAGACAACCACTACTGTGTACGTGGAGCAGCTGGTACAACTCACCCTGTTTGCACTGTAGTCATACAAGTGGCTCACCAGAAATGACAGAAAGGTAACCTTAACACTTTCCACCTCCCCCAAAATTTTAATTTTTTTTAACTGATCTTGCTAGCCCTACATATTTATGATCAGGTACCAAAAAAACATTTACAATGCATAGACATTAAACAGCTAAGTCTGCTTTGGACTTCTTAGAGTAAATATCTAAACCCCAGATATTAAATATGATTTCAAAGCTTTTTGTAAGGTGGTGAATTGAAAAATAATTTCATTAGAAGTGTTAGCTCGTATGTCAGTGATTTCATCTTGATGCCACTAGAAGTGAGATGCAAAGTTTTGAGAATCAGAATGAATAATGGAAACATTCACCCCAGGTGTGAAGGCACTGCTGTGCTGAGCTACAGCCCCACTGCTTCAGCTTCAGCCAGCAGGTAAAGCTCAGGAAAGGGAAATGCACATGGGGGTGGGGGGAAAAAAATAGAATAATAGTGTAGAGCATGGATAAGCCATACACAGATATTGGTAATTTGAAATAGGTACTTCTCAGAGGAGCTGTACTGCACACCTTTGACCTTTAACTGGAGTGCTCAAACATTGCATGTAATGATGACTACCAATGAAAGTCCTATGCTGTGCTTGGCTGCACTTTCTATATGAGTGCCAGCAGTAAGATAAATGATAAACTGGTTCACTGGAGTACTGGTGGTTTGGGGGCTATTGATTTTTGGTCCATTCTCTTTAAAAGTGAGATCTAAAAAGTTGACAGAGGGTCATTAATTTCATCATATACTTGTCGACTCATCCATAACCAATCCAGGGGCTGAGTGCGCTTGTCACTCTCTGTTTGCACTTTATTTGTTTAGGTTTTCTTTGTGATTCTACATTTTCCTCTTTATTTCAGCTTTGTGTTTGTATTCCTGCTGTTATTTCTTTTTCCCTCCAAATGAGCTCTTTGCTTTGCACTTCTACTGAAAAATGCTCTCTTATAATATATTTATGTTATAAATAAATTCAGTGGCTTCATTATCAAGCCTGTGCTAGGACAGGAAGTCACCTCTGTTTAGTGCTATTCATTTAAAAAGAAAAAGAACTGCTCTAAAATTCATCAATCTTAATTGTGCAATCTGAAGGATTTTGATTGAATAAACACTTGTGTGAAGACTTCAGGGTCTTGTTTGAAAGACACATTAAGTAAAGGGTTGGAGAATGTTTCCCCTATGAAGCTCCATAGGTCCATGACAGTGTTCTCAGGTGACCGGGAAAAGACTGAATTCAAATAAACATATGACTGTAATTAGTAGACTTCCCTTTCTTGTCCTTCTGATTAAGCCCTTGGCAACTCTTTGCAATGCATTAACTAAGAAAATATTTTACCAACCCTTACGAAAAAAAAATTAAAATTTCCTGGCTTATCTTACCTTTCATAGAGTGAGAATATACAGAGAATTCTCCATAATTATTGGTATAATAACAACTGGATGCAAATAATAAAACCAGAGGAGTACTTTACTCCTCTAATGGATAAATATCCACAGAAGGAAGTTATTCATGTGCAGAACTGCATAGAGGAGGCAGTTTTTACCAACTTAAGTTGGTTAACTGTATTTCTAGGTAATAGTGTCATCTGTCTCCCAACACCAAGCTCATCTGCACTGTCTTTCATTGGGAGCCCAACAGAAAAGTGCATGCAGGAACTAAAAGAAAGCATGATTAACTACTACAGACGATGGCAGAAAATTCCAGTATTAATAATATCACAACTTGCCAGTAAATCTCCTTTCTATACGTAAAGAAATACATTTCTACTTTAAAGTGTGTTTTTATATACCCTTGAGTGCCCAACTAGTTAAACTACCAAGGGAGCTCTACATGATTTAGAAGTTAATCCTTCAAATGGCTAACAATTGAATGCCTCAGCTGTTTGTAGTTTCCTACCGCTGGCTAATTTCATTTTTGTTTCATGTGTTCGGTGGCAAGCTTTCATTGTTCAGAGCTCTGACACCAAGGTTGTAAATGTAGTTAATTTAGTTAAAATGAGGCTGGGAACATTCACACCATGTTCAGCTTGTTATGACTAGACTTGGTAGAAGTTGAGGTAGATATACCTGGAGAACAAACAAGAGGGGAAGGGGAAAAAAAAAAAAAAGGAGAGAAAGCAGACAAAGGAGATGGATCCAAATTTGCCAAACTCAGGAGCATCAGGCAGCCTTTAAAAAAGGAAAAAAAAAAAAGAGAGAGAAAAGAGATTCAGAGGAAAGAAAAAACCCAACCATTTAAGATTACTGCTTTGAGGGCCAAAAAATCCCGACATGTTGAAATACTGAATCATCAACTGATTTAACAGTGGGTTTGGCTCTCTGAGCCTACCTTTATCAGCTCCTTTGCCTGTGCCAACAGCAAAAGCCTGTCAATCCCATCCTTTTTCCAAACCCCATTTTGTTTGATTGGCACTTAGAGAGGTCAGATGGCTCATAAGTGCTCAAAAATATTTATGGCAATTGGTGCACAGCTCCTCACTGCCCGTGCTGGGAAACACAGACTGAGCCAAGTGTTCCTCAGTCAAGTCCCAACTCTACCAAAGGGGACTCACCTAAACGGCAGGAAAACCCCCTAAAAATCAATGCTTTTTGCTGGCTTGGCATGAACAGCTGAATCTGTTCAATCAGTGAACACTTTTCCCATTGACATCCCCAAATATACGACGCAGGAGAGGCTGAACCTCCTCTCGAGCTCAGCAGAGCCTGCTCCTGTGGGATGCTGAGCAGCAGCACCCCCAGGGCTCCTGCCCAGGCTGCAAAAATGGTGCCAGAGCCAAAGGCTCAGCAGCTCTGGCACTTCCTTGCTGCATTTCCCAACTCCAGCGAGCAGCTTCTTAAAAATCCTAATTATAATCTTGATTAATAGATATTATAGCACAGCTCCTATTTGCCTGTAATTATATTTGACACAGAGATACAAATCAGCAGTTTAACACACTGGAATAGGATTCATAGGATTTTATAGGATTATGGACATATACATTTTTATTAAAGCTCTATTGGTTTCTCTTTAGCATTCATCAAATTTCTCCCTTTATACAGAGATAAATATATCTTTTTTTTTTTTAGAAAGTCATTAATTCTGGAGTTTGAGAAAAATGAAATAGACGAAGTGGGTAATTTTTCACACTTAGAACAATTTCCCTATGATATTATGACTCTTTCTTGCACTGCTCTGGGAGATTAATACAGCTGTTATTTTCTCCACTAATTGGCTTTACAGATAGCCATGGGAGATAGCACCTAGTAAAGCCAAACAAGAGAGAAAAATGTTAACAGCACTAAGCTGTCCCATAAAGAGAGGGTCTATTCATTAAGAAACAATATTCTATTAGGGAAGATTTTTTTAACAGATATTTTTAAATAAGTGGAATGCACACTAAAAATCAAAAGTGGATTATCCCATTCCCTAAAGCATTCCAGGTATGTAGTTAGCATGAACAAATCCACCTAAAGTGGAGATGAGACACCACCACAGAGTCTGAAGACCTCTGTTATCAGTTCAGACAGGGACAAAGATTTTCACCTCTAAAATAAATAAGTAGTATCACACTATTATCATAAGCTCTTCCCTTGTATCCAATGTTTTATCTAAAGCTGCAAAGCAGGGAGAAAACTGACTAGGCCTGAACTCCAAAACAAGTCAGCAACAGGTACTGTGGTTAGAGGTCAGCACTTAGAAATGTGACCCAGTTCCACCTTAATGACAACCAGAGCACATTATTAGCAGATTGAAGAGAGAAACATCTCCTACCAAGCCCCTGCCACCGGTATTCCTGCAGCTCAGATGCCTCCTCCGTGCACCAAGACAACACAACTCATTCCACTGGCATTTGGATGTGGCACAAACCTCACACCACTTGCTGATGGCACTCTCAGACCTGCTGTACGTGACACCCAACACCACACACATCTCGGCGCAGGATACTCCATTTTGGAGCAGCACAGTTGGGATTTTTTGCAAATATTTTTCCAACCCAAAACCGTTGTGCTCAGCAGCCAATATGTTAAATCAGCACTTTGAAAATAAAGCAGCTCTGGAGTGACTGCTTCCAGTGTCTCCTCCATCAAGGCAGGGCAGTTAAACAAACACTTATGCATTTAGCCAAAAATCCTACACAACACCAGGTATAAATCCTCAGTGTGGTATTTGAGAGGGACATTAAAGGAACAATCACTCCAGGTGAGTTTTAGCTTGTTGGAAGGCATGATCTAATCACAGAGACTCTGAGCAGCTGGTATTTCATTTCACTCCAGCTCTGCCTGGCCCCCAGGTTCTCCACCTGTATGAAAGGTACAAAGAGTGCCTTGGCAGCCTCTGCTTTTGGGACAAGCCATCATTTCTCCACTAAGGCAGACAATGCCTGAAGTGCTCCCCAGGTACATTTTATATTTACAAGTATTACTGACACTTCAGGAGATCAAGATGGAGCAATTCAGGTTCCCACTACAGCAACTGCTGAAGAAATTTAACAATATTCTAAAACAAAAGTTTCACAGACATCAATTTGTATCTCTGGCCTTCAATCCATCTCTATTATTTATTTTCCTAATCAAGTTTTCCACCATTTAAACATATAATCGTGTGCTACTGAAAGGAACAAAGTGAAAATAACTAACAATTGCATATTAAACAATAAACATCTAGCCTCATCTTTTTCACTCCTACCAAATGAGAAAGATGTTTGTGGAGGATGGGAAAAATCAAAGTATTCAGAGTAAACAAGAAACAAAAATCAATTTTTAAACAAACCATTTCTGAGCTAATAAGTTGTTTTATGGGTGCTTTGGTGTGATAAAATGTTGAAAGTCACCTTAAGAAAACTCTGCTCACAGTTACAAAGGCACACCTCCCACTTAGTGTATTAAGGGTGCCACTCCAATAATGGTGAAGATCAGTGGGAAGGCAGCAGGAACAGCAAAGCAGTGCCCAAAGAGCTCTCTAGGGATTTCTCCCTCCTGCTGTATTCTTCTCCAGTACATGTCCCTCTTGAAAAATCATCACACAAGAGCTTAAAACTTGAAATTCAAATACAGACTTTCCTCTACAGTCACAGCCACTAAGATTAAGACTTGTATTTAAGATCACTTTAAGATTCACTTTTTAATTAAAAAAAAAAAAATTAAAGGAAAGAACACAGAAGACGTTTAAAGGCATCTTTAAAGCAATTCAAAGAAAAATTTGCCGTTAACATTTTTACATGCCTGTTTTGCTGGCTGGTTCCAGAGCAGCAACATGCAGCCAGAAAACAGCACAGGGTCAGGCCACCAGAGGCCAGTTACCATTTTAACATAAAGAGAAAAAGGGAAAGTTTTTTTACGGATGTATAAAATAGAGAGGGAGAAGCTGAGAGATTGTTACTCAATTAAAGTTACTGAATTTTACAAACCGGGACTAGAGAAAGTTTAAAACTTTTGCACAATAACTTAGCTTAAGCACTTAGACAACATAAAATAAGCAAAATTACCTACTTGCTTGAGAGGCAGAAAAGGAGCTTTCATGCCCACTACAGACACCAGCCAAGAACTCCTGAGCCCCCTCAGCCAACTTTATATCTGCCTTTCAGAGCTGAATTGAGTGAGTTGGGTAATTTGAACACCTGAAAACTCCAGTGGTAATGAGCAGACTGAGCCCTTCTACACCAGGCAGGGGCTACTGCTCAGGCAGTAAATTTAATGCCCAGATATCTAAACCCTATACTTGAAAATTTTAACATGCATATAATATACATAAAAACTGTAGATTAACATCACCAAAGAAAAAGAAAATACTTGGGGCACAGAGAGAGACCAAAAGAGCCACCCAGGTGCAGCCCCAACCATGCTCAGAGCCCATGTCAAAAGAAGCCCATTTCTGAAATTTAACCAACCTGTGTGCCTGTGCAGGTGGCTGTGGGCAAGTCAATCAGTCCATGCCCAGGGGACAACTCCAGCACGACCCATCCCATCCTGGGATGATCGCAGCTACCTGGAAAAATACCCCCTCCATTACGGTATTGGCCAACAATCAAGGAATTGCAGGTTCCTCTTACACAAATGAGAGTGGTGCCAAGCCCAGGACCAGTCACTCCTTCAGCTGTCACAGCTGCTACTGAGACCCCTTCGGATGTCACTGGAAGTGACACCTCTGGCTGCTTCAAAGGAGCAGATAATTAATGTAATTTTTTAAGCTTGCGATGGAAAGCCATTCCCATAAAGTTGAGAAAGTGGCTGGATTTTTTTTTTTTTTTGTATCAGGCACTCTTGTCCTTGAAAGAGCACCTGTTGTATTCAGTAGGACCCATCATTTATCTCCTGGAAATGATTTTGATCCTTCACAGTATTTACACCTATGCTCTACCAGGAGCATCAGCAAGAGATTTTTTATCAGTGGAACTGAGGAAAGCAGCAGTCCCCATCCTTCTTCTCGGAATTTCAGCCACAACACCAGTGGTAGCTGCTTTTCCAACCTGTAGGGAGCAAGGATTTCCCAAATAGAAAAAAAATATCCTTGACTTTTTATTGCAAATATATATCTAGGAAGTCAAAACGTACAAATTAATATCACGGATATCAAAATACTGGACACAGAGGCATTGCTATTATACTTAAGGCTGTACCAATGTTTTTCTTTCAGTGGTTTATAACTTGGCTTAAAATTTCACTCCTGGCTGAAAACTGGCACAAAATTTGAAAATTTGAGAAAAACCAGTAGAAAACTATAAAACTACATAAAGCAGTGAAATATTAAATATCACTTTTTACCGTAAAAATAATATTTTTATTTGGAAGATGAAAGGAATTACTAAAAGATGTGGTATTCCAGCCAATGCTGTCTTGTGGAGAAAAAATGTTCTTCTTTGCCCTGTCTTCCCACAAGGTTGCTAAAAACTCAACACATTTTTAGAAGAAAGTTCTGAAAACGAAGCAACAGAGACAAATAGGAAAAGTTCTAAAATGCAGTCTGGAACTTGCAAAAGTTAATTCATATGGATGCAGTGCATTTTTTTTTCTTTTTCTAGATAAAGCAAGACAAAACTGAATCTACCTAGACTGCAATAAAATACTTGATGCAACAATGCATTGAAACTATTATTTAAGATGACAGAGATGGAGATTTGTGCAAAAAAAGACTTTTTGGGTGAGTAGGAGATGGCTATTAAAGGAAATATATCACATTGCAGGGGGCAATATTGAACTGGTCTGGAAAAGTAGGAATCAGACTAACAACAGAAAAGAAAAATGAGAGCACTATCAACTTTTGAGAAGATAAGAATATTATTTGGGGAGAATTGGGCAACTTTAAGGATTAGACTGGGTAGAAATGACATGTGCTTGGGAATTAAACCAAAAAAGCCTGCCCAAAAGCTGA